>PVJS01063712.1:0-10419 GCA_004027185.1 Glis glis | reverse complement strand
AAAAAAAAAAAAAAAAAAAAAAAAAAGCTTGGTCAGACGATGGTCTCCCCTGGAACCTTAGATCTGGGCAAAACTTCACAAATGATAAGGGCTTTTTACAAAGTGTCAGACTGCTAGAAAGAATATTCCAGGCTGTTTTATGAGGCATCGCCACATGTTCTTTGTGGTGACTTAACTAGGTGACTTAAAATAACAGGTTGATTCATGGTTAGAAGTCCAGACTCCAGGAGCCTGCAGGGCTGTGCTCCTTCCTACAGCTCTGGGTGACAGTCCTTCCCGCCTCTTCTTGCTTCCAGTGGTCACAGGTTCTCTGGGTGATATGAGGTAAGCCCGGAACATCTGGTTGCCCTGGAAAATGAGGAATTGCTGAGAGAGTGATAGGTACATGTCAAGGGGACACAGAAGCCAGCTTGAAGGGGCTCCCTCTGGGCCAGTCAGGGACAATTTTAGTATCAAAATAAGGATAAAAAAAGGCATAGTCTATTGAATAAAATAGGGGTCCATACAGTTATGAGTTAATAAATAAATTAAAAAGTTTAATGAGGGGTGAGATATTTACCTAGTTTCAAAATACCTCCACACAAAATGCTTATTAATTACCAAGAGGAAAAGAGAGAATTTACAGGGAAAAGACATTCCCTTCATCAAATGACCAAAATGAACGCCATCTGTAACAGGACAGATTGCAACCATGTACTACCTAATAAGACACACTCAAAAAAAAAAAAAAAAGCAACATAGCCGGGGCTCAGTGGGGCATGGTGGTGTATGCCTGTAATCCCGGCACTTGTAAGGCTGAGGCAGGAGGATCACAGGTTTGAGGCCAGCACGCAGTAACCTAGCGAGACCCTGTTTCATAAGAAAGAATAAAATAGGGCTGGAGGTGTAGCTCAGTGGTAGAACGCCTCTGGGTTCTATCCCCAGTGCCACGAAAGAAATGCAACATAACCTCTTAGTGTCCCTGCCAAAGATGCAAGACCCCAACGTGGCTATGAGGAGACACCGGCAAACCTAAGCAGAGGGGTATTCCACAAAAGAACTGGTCTGTGAACTTCGAAAGGGTCAAGGTCAGGAAAGTCAAGAAGAGACTTCAGAATCATTCCAGACTGAGGGCAACCAATGAGATAATGACAGCTGCATGTGACACGTGGCATCACTGGGTCAAATGGTGAAACAGAAGTGGGCTTGGAGGGTTAGATGGTAATTGTGTATTAATGTTAACTTCCTCGTTTTGATACTGTATGACCGTTAAGTAGGAGAATGACTTGTTCACACTAAAATATGAAATTCACACTAAGGTATTTGGGGGCAATGACTCATCAGTCTGGCAACGTACTTTCAAATGGTTACTAGAAAAATGGGCTCTGTGTATAGCCTGTCCCAGTCTTTTGTAAGTTTGTGATTGTTTAAACACACACACACACACACACACACACACACACACACACGGACTGACCTTAAATCTAGCAGATGTCAAGGACAGGATGTCACTTGCAGAGCTGCACACAGCCATCAACCACTTTCCAAACATGTTTATTATTCCATTTCACCCTCATAAGAATGTTTTATATCATTTTGTAGCATTTTCACACATGCTCTCTTTCAACTACAAACTATAAAGGTAAGGACCATATCGATGTTACTCAGCAGCATTTAGCCAACTCCCTGGACCAAGTAAACCCTCCATAAAAATGCTCTGATTGGATGGATGGATGGATGAAGGTGGCTTGGAACAGAAGCAGCATGGCCTTTGGAATTAGACAGAAGTGAGTACCACTCCCATCTCCCCCACTTCCTAACCCTGTACTCCAGATCACATTCATCAACCTCACAACCTAGACGAGGCAAGAGCCAGACTCTCTGAGTTTGACTCCTGACTACGACTTCCTGGCTGTGTGGTCTTGGGCAAGTTGCTTCTGTTTCCTTATGTATAAAATGGGAATTTGAATAGTTCATATACTTCATAGGGATGTGTGGCATGTTATGAGTATTGATTATCTGGGCTTGACATAAGGAGAATGCTATTTGCAGGGTGATTGTGAAAATTAAAGTAACCTCAATAAATGAACATGATCCATCACATCATGATTACATTTAATAATAATGATAATTTCTGTGATCTAATTGCAACCTTTTAAAGTAGGGAAAGCATCTCATTTTACAAAAAGAAAAGTGTAATGTGAAATCAATTGAGTGATATATTTGAGGACAACACTAGCAGGGGAAGCTCTGACTCAGATACCAACACACCTCTCCAGACTCAAGACTGTGGCTCTTTCCCTCTTCTGACTCCTTCCTGTCCTGCTAACCTTAAGGCACTCTTGGAAAGATTGCAAGGTAAGCTTTATCCTCTTCATGAAACACATCTTACAACAGCAGTTCCTAAGCATCACTGTGCTTTGTCAGGTGGAAGCTTTGTAAGACACAGGCTGTGGCTCCGCCCCCAGAACTCCTGACATGGGGAATCTGGGTGGGGCCAGAGATTCTTGAGAACTAGCTTAGAAAGCAAGGGGACCTTGTGGGCAGGAGCCTGGGGGGACCTGGGGGATAACCAGAGAGGCAGGAAGAGAAAGCTGTTGGGGCCGCTCTGTCTGGTGAGTGGTGGGCTAGGGGTAACCAGATCAGCTCTGAGCTCAGCCCCTCACCTTCTGGACATGAAATGGGCCAGTCCTTTAAGAACAGAAATGGCCACAACTAAAAAACTTGAGTAGCCTGATAAATGTTTTTAAAAATTAACCCTGGCGCTGGGGACACAGGACAGGTGAGCCCTTGGCCCCGCCCCCAGAGACCCCTGTGCTGGGGATGCAGGGTGGGTGAGCCCTCAGCCCCGCCCCCGGAGACCCCCAGCACTGGCGATGCGGGGCAGGCAAGTCCCCCACCCCGCCCCGGCATACCCCAGTACTGAGGTCACAGGAGGATGAGCCACGACCCCACACAGGAGGGACTACAGACAAAGAAAGAAAACCTCAGATGAGCAAAGAAGGAGAACTAACTGGGGGAGATGGGAGGGAAGGAGAGGGAAACAAACTGGTGCACAAGATGGACTTACACAAAGATATCAAAGTCAACTACTATGCTGAAAATGGGAAGGAGGGAGGGGAGAGGCAGGGGGAGTGGGAATTGGGGGAGGGCTAATTGACCGATGAGTAAATGTATACATCAACCACCCTGAAATCCTTCAAGATGTATGATTGCAATGCACTAATACAATAAAAAAATCCATAATTTTAAAGTTGGAGGAGGAGGAGGAAGAAGAGGAGGAAGAGGAGAAGGAGAAAGAGAAAGAAGAAATCTCCAGAGTTCAGAATGCTTCACTGGAGAATTCTACCAAACATCTAAAGAACACCGAATCTACACAATCTGTCCCACAATATAAAGGGGGACATTTCCTGGCTCATGTTATGAACCTGTCACCAAAACCAGACAAGACAATTCAAAGGAAAAAGGTGTGTGTGGAAGTGTGTGTAGGGACTACAGACCAATATCTCTCAAAAACAGTGTAGATGTAAAAATCCTTCACTAGATATTAGGAATTAGAAATCGGCAAAATATAAAGAGAATTATATATTTGAAGGCAAGCAGTGATGGTGGTGGCAGCCAGGGGACTCCCCTGAGCAGTGGTCAAGGGCCTGTTGAAACTGGGTCAAGCAAATCTGGGAAAGTTAAAAAAAATTGAACTCTATACACATACATGACTTTTGTTCAAAGAAAATAGAACAGTGCACACCACACAAATTAGGTGACCCTGGATGTGCAGAGATAAATAGGAGAAAGGTCAGCCTGAGGATCCATGCGCTAAATGGCACAATCTCAGCAGGGCCTCCATGGCCCCCAGGTCAGAGTGATCCCTTGAGTAGGGTCCAGGGGCAGAAAAGGACAGGAGACCCTCCAGTCAACACGTTGGCAGCCCAAATGTAAGGAGCTCTTTTGCTTGGGCTTCTGTATCTAAACTTTGATCCGTACCTTTATGCATTTGTATTTGAATCAGAAAACAATGACCTGGCACTTTTCATAACCTATAGCAAAGGTGAAGATCATCTGATTGCTAATAAAGTTAACCTCCGTTTGAAATACTTGAACCACCAAACCCTCTCCCTGGGATTTGTCTCCTACAATGAAGACTCCCAGTCACCCCTCAGGTTCCAGGCAGGGTAAGAACTTCAGCTCAGGAGCTGTCCTTGTGGTCGCAGCGCTTGTCCTTGTGGCTTACAGCGGGTCCCAGTGCAAGCCAACAGCATCCTCCTGTCCTGCCCAGGCAAAGGTCCCTTGAGAGCTGGCTCCTTCCTGCAGTCAGCAGAAGTCCTGGGGAAATTGCGCTTCTGGGAGCAGCCCTCAATCGACGGAGGATGCTATGTGAGGTGGAGGAGAAAAGCTCCAGCTTCTGTGCTGGAGGAACGACAGGCTGATCCTCACAAACTTTAATTCAGATCCTGGGTGAGGAGGTCTGGGGTGGGGCCTGAGACTCGGCATTTCTAACAAGCTTGCAGCAGATGCTGATGCTGCAAGTCTGGAGACCCCAGTGGGATGGTCCTACCAATGTCTTCTGTAGTTTTCTCTCAAATAAATGGCCTATTTTCAAATTCTGGTCCAAGAGGTTGCTTCTGGGGGAAGCCTTCGTTTTCTCTCTTCTTGTATTCTGTGTGCCTTGTTCTCAGTTTTCACAAAATCTGACCATACCTTGCAATATGAGCTGGGAAAGACACATTGTTTCCTCGTCTCTAGAATGGTGGGGGTGGGGTAGTATTGTCCAGTTTCCCCTCCCAACCCAACATTCTGAAGATTCTCTCATTATTCCAGCAATCATGGAACTTTCACCATTCTTCTTGATAAGTTGTCCTGCTCTTGTGCATGACCTTTTAAAATCGGGCTAGATTCACATTCTGCTCATATTCAAAAGAGGTCTCTGAACACGAGTGGAAAATGGAGGTCTTTTCTTCAAAGATAATAGCAAACATCCTGACATCAGAGAGAAATGAGATGGTGAGTGTTCACACATGTGGATGACAGCTTCATTGTGAAAGGGAGAGAAAGACTCCACATAAAAACACAAGAATAGTAGTTCCAAGAAGAAGCTATTAAAATGAAAATCAGTGTGAAACCAACAAAAGAGATAAAACCATAATCAAAAAACCTAAACAGGAGACAATAAGGATAAGAAAACACAATTGTGAGCTTGTATACTGTGTCTGCTTTTTGATCAAACATCCCTAGATGTACATATACAGACACAAGCTGTCCCCTTCCAGATAATCACTTTGGAAAGCTACCTTCTTACACTTATGCTTAAGCATTTTTGAACTTTTTAAAGTTTATAAGAAATCAAATATAAGAATGGACATATAATTAATATCACCACTTTAGTCACCACTTTTTACTCAAAATAATATACAGCCTAAACAGACTTTATTTCCAATAATTTAAAATATTTCTTAAAATATTAATAAATAAAATTCATTCTTGTAACTGTCAGATATTGCTGTGTAACAAACAACCCCAAACACACAGTGGCATACAACAACAAGCAGTTATATCTCATTCACAAGTCTGCATGTCTGCTGGGTGGCTCTGCTACAGGCTGGCTGAGACAGCTCTGCAGTATGTGAATTCAGTCAGAGGCTGACAGGCTGATAATTGGGTATATAAACTTCTCATGGCAGAAGTCAGATGTTCCTGGGAACAGAAACATGTGGTCCTTCTAAGGGCAAAGCTTAGATCTGGTACACTGCCACCTCCCCATTCCAAAGGCGGTCACATGGCCAAGTCCTGCATCAGTAAATGCCTCCCACAGTTATCAGTCAATAGAGTGAATATGTACTGAGCAATAATCTAACCTATTAATTGCTAAATTGTGATGATTTATCAATATGGAAGATGTTAAAAAGAGGTAATCCCAGCTGCTCAGGAGGCTGAGGCAGAAGAGCATGAGTTTGAGCCCAGCCTGGGCAACAGAGTGAGACCTGATTTTTAAAAAAAAAGTCATTTTTATTTATGCCTTTTATAAAAGTCAAACTTCATATTGCCTAACTAAATGTGAATACGCCCCATTTTTATTTATGCTTATGTGGGTCAGAAACCTATTCACAGAGGATCCTAAGAGCTATCAGGTCAATGTTCCTTTATTTCCTCCCTTACATAAGAAATCTTTTTACAGGGAAGTACAATCACCAGGATCCATTCTGCAGTCTGCGTTCTGGGGCTGGCGGCCAGAGCGGAGGATGAGAAAGTACCAGATTGGTTGGAGTCAGTTACATGTCTTAGTAAGCTCTCTGGTCAGTCCGTGGCCCTGGGCTCCAGCCGGGTGGTCCTACCCACTTAGCTGCAGGCCAGGCACCTGCCTCACCTCTCATCCATAAATGTGCTAGCAGCCTGCCCTAGCAGCACGACACCCTGAATCCAGACCGTGTCGGAGGGTTCTCGAGGTCACAGTGTCCTTAACGAGAACTGCTTGGTAAAGTCAGGGACTGCAGCTCTACGAAGTGGAACTGCTTCTGTGCTGCTGCGTAGGAAGACTCCCATCTAATGTGCTAGGTGTCGCCCCCACAAAAAAGAGACTCTCTTGGGACTTGGGGGGACCTTTAGTAACAAGGTGACATTTTCCCATCTTAAATTCTCTAGACAAAGCCCACAATGTTGCCTTCTCTTGTTAGGTGACTGATGCCCTTCTTTTTTGGTTTGTTTGGCAGTGGAAGCAATTTCGTAACAAAATGCTCTTTGGAGCCATTGTAATATCCCAAGAACCAGAAGGTGGATTTTGAACGAGGGCTGGAACAGAGAGAGTCTGCCAGCCTGCCATGGCACAGACCAAAGCCCACCGACCCATCAACTACAGAACAGAAGGCCAAGCGCTCTTGCAGTCAGTTGCTAAAGCCAACGTTTTATATTCTCTGGAGAGCCTCTAATCACCTCTGCCTGCCCGTCATCTGTCAGGTTCTTCAGACGCACGATAACGCTATTTATTTGCTTAGCGAACGCCTGCAACCCGAAGCCAGGTCCCTGCGCGCGCTCTCTGCCTTCCCTCTATCTGCGGTGCAGAGCGGAAAGCGCTCTTTACGATCCCTTTTGCCCAGGAGACCCGAGGGGTTCCCTGGTGGTCCCCCAGACAGAAGGTCCTCCTCCGCGCTCCTGCAGTAGCGGGGAATGGCTGCGCGGCGGACGCCGGAACCCTCACCTGGCACCTGGCCGCGGGGCGGGCGGGGGCGGCGCCTGTGCGGCGGGGCGGGCCGGCGGGAGGACGGGGTGGCCGGCGCCCTGGCCCGGGCTCCGCTCTCGCCGCCTGGACATGGAGCTGCCGGCGGCGCCCGGCGAGGTGCTCGTGAGCCAGGCCATCCAGCCGGTGCACGCCAACGCCCGCGGCGAGCTGAGCGCCGGGCAGCTGCTCAAGTGGATCGACACGGCCGCCTGCCTGGCGGGTAGGCGCGGCCGGGCGGGAAGAGCGGGCCCAGGCGGGTGTCGGCGATGGCAGCCCCGGGCATCTAGACCGCAGGGTGCCTGAGAGCGGCGGGTGGCTGGGCTGGCCGTGGCCCTGCGGGACGACGGGGTGCGGGAGCCGGGCTGTGACTCCTGTGCAGCCAGGGACTGAGATGGGTCACTCGACAGCTACCGGGACCAGTGGTTCTCAGGCGTTTTGGTTGTAGGATTCCTTCATCCGGTGAAATAAGTGAGGATCCGTGGGAGCTTTCGTGTATGGAGGCTACTTCTATCCATATTTCCCATGTTCAAAATCCTAAAGATTTCATTCATTTAAAAAGAATGCATTGCATGAGAACATAGTTCTATTGAAAAAATGACTAGATTTTCAACAGTATCTAAAGTGTACTTAGAAGAGTGGTAATAGTTTACACTTTCACAAAGAATTTGAAAGTTTGGTGTAGTAGAAGATTGCTTATTTCTCAGGCCTGCTTCTGGACTCCGTTTGTTACTACCACACTCTTATGTAGTCTCTGGAAAAGTCCAATGCATTTTGTGAGAGAATGACAGTAAAATGGGCAAAAACAGGTACTATGGACTGAATGGTGCCCCCTCCCCAAAATCCATGCACTGAAGCTCTTACCCCCAAGATGGCTATATTTGGAATAAAGAAGTGATTAAGTTAAATGAGGTCATAAGGGTAGATTAATGTCCTTATAAGCGCAGAAGCAGATAGCTTGGCCTCTCTGCCATGTGAGGCCACAGCCAAAAGGCCAGTGTGAGCGCTCTCACCAGGACCCAAGCTGGCAGGCTTGGACTTTGTAGCCTACAGAACTGTAAGAAATACATTTCTAATGTTTAAGCCACTCATCTAGGGTATTTTATTATGGCCCAAGCAGGCAAAGGCAACCTCTCAGTATATTACTATGAAAAGAGTTTTGACCTGGGGCTGTCTTCTGGAACACTGAGAACCTGACCTGCACTTAGTCTAGGGACAGAGGCTCTGCTCTGGAAGGCGATGGGTTATAATGTAAATGATGTTCTAACCAATAAGCTAGGTGGGGCACTATTTTGAGAAGTGGGTCTCCTATGCTTTTGCTGCCTTCTTCCATCTTCAACTCATTGATAAACAATCTCTAGCAGCAGCACATGCCACCGTCCCTCACTTCTGCAAGACTTCCCTTTCTCCATGTTGCCTTCCTCTGCACAGAGGCTGACTTTAAAAAAACACAAATCACATCACACCACTGCCCAGCTTAGACCCTTTCAGCGCCTTCCATCACACTTGACGTAAAACCCATGCCCTTTACCACTCTTCATAGATGCCACCTGGAGTTGGAAACTCACGTTCTCTGCAGGGCCAACTAGGTAACCGTAAATGTGAGATGCATCTGAGTCCAGCTTAGGATATCAGGGAGTGGTGGTAAGCTATAGGGTTACCCACCAAACAATACCAATATTATGAAAAATATAACATCATGCAAACATTGTACCATAAACCAGGGCCTTATGCACAGGTCCTGTCTCCCCTCCAGTTTGTAACACTTTCTCTCTGTTCATATGCTCAGCAATACCGGCTTCTGGTATTTCCCACGACAGGCCAACCTCTTTCTGCTCAGGACCTTTGCACCTGCTCCTCTCAGCTTTTGTGCTCTTTTCTTGGGCTCTTTCCATGCACTACATCTTAGCTTAAACATCATTTCCTCAGAAGACTCTCCTGCCCTCCTGTTCACATCTGCACCCTGTCATCACTTACATGTAATGCCCTGTCCAGATATATGTAATGCCCTGTCCAGCTTCCTTCATACCACTTAACACAATCTATAATTATTTTCTGTATTTATCTGTTCACCTCTTTATTTTCTGCCTGATGAATTAGCATGTAAGTAAGCTAGCTCTCCCTTGCCTAGTAAAGTGCCATAGGCCTCCTGGTTGCATGGATGGGTGGATAGATGGATGGATGAATGGATGGATGGAGCTACAGCTTGGAATCCTGTGTTCAAAAGGAAGCCGGACTTTACATATGGCATTTAGTGGGATTAGGAAATGTGCATTTTAAAGTAATACATGTTGGAATACACTATTAGAGATGGGAGGGGCTTTAAACATGTGTTCCGGTACCCTTCTTTTACACATGGCAAAGCAAAGCTCAGATTATTGTGGAACCCTGCTTTCCTCAATGAGTGTTAATAGAGTTTCTAATCCCTTGTGCCTTAACCACCTGCAAAATTCAGTTATATATTTGAAGCCAATCTGTTTGTTTGTTTTCTGTTTGCTAATCTGTTTGGTTTCTGTCTTAACAGTTTTTAACAGGATTTGAGTGTGGTTATAATAACATAATAATGGAAATATGAATATAGAGTTAATCCATATGTAGGAAAAAGAAACAAATATAGAAACCATTAAGGTTGCTAATAATAATGGTGCCTATTTCCAAGGCAACTGGATGCATGATGTGACTATTGAGTGATTTTTAAAGCTACTTTGCTTAGTTCCCCTGTTCTGTAATGGAGACACAATGGCCCTCCTGCAGTTGTCCTAAGAATTTCTATGGTTTGGCATTTTTGGAAACTCAGAGCATAGAGCCAATGGACAATCAATTACCCTGTACCTTAATAGTTATATTACCATTAGTAATATAATAACTAGTAATATTAAGAAAGTGGTATTAAGGAAATCTTTATGGTAAAGTTGCTTTGGGAAACATAGGTAATGCCCTTGTTAAATACTGGTTGGGAAACATAGGTAATGCCCTTATTAAATACTCTATGGGAGCCAGGCATGGTAGCACATGCCTGTAAACCCAGTACTTGGGAGGCTGAGACAGGAGGATTGCAGGTTTAAGGACAGCCTCAGCATCCTAGTAAGACTCTCAGCAACTAGCAAGACCCTGTTTCAAAACAAAACAAAAAAATTATAAAAAGGACTGGGAGTGTATCTTGGAGGTAGAATGCCCCTGGGTTCAATCTGCAGTAACACACATACACACACACACACACACACACACACACA
>PVJS01063711.1:0-10419 GCA_004027185.1 Glis glis | reverse complement strand
CGCTTGTAATCCCAGTACTTTGGGAGGTGGAGACCAGAGGATCCGGGTTCGCGGCCAGCCTCAGCTCTCTCTCTCTCTCTCTCTCTCCCTGTCTCTCCCTGTCTCTCTCTCTCTCTCTACCTAGTGAGGCCCTCCGCAACTCTGTGAGACCTGGTTTCAAAATAAAGTATAAAAAATAGGGCCGGGGGTATAGCGTGGAGGTAGAACGCCCCTGGGTTCAATCCCTGGTACCACAAAAAAAAAAAAGCATTTATCTGAGTGTGATGGTACACTCCTGTAATCTCAGTACTTGGGAGGCTGAGACAGGAGGATCACAGGTTCAAGACCACCTTCAGCAACTTAGTGAGACCATTTCAAAATAAAAAGGGCTGGGAGTATAGCTCGAAGGTAGAATGCCCCTGAATTCAACCCCTAATGCCAAAAACAAAAAACAAAAAAATTGAGTTTATTTGAGCAGAGAGCAATTCACGAATGGGGCAGTGACAGACTGCAGGCAGTTTGTGCCTCCACTGACGAGGCACAAAGGGAAAAACCTTATGTTTACAGAAGCCAGATACTGAAAATGTTTGACTGGTTAAAGTGGAAAGTACCTACTTAGAGATTAGTTGACAATTTCTGAGTGGTTAAGCTTTAGTTTTGTTTTTCTAGGCTACAACCATTTGCTCTGAGCTGTTTTTGATTTAGGGCTACATGAAGGAGCCACCACAGACTAATGGGCTCCCAACTAGTTATTTTAACAGTAGATATTGGGGGGCAGTCTCTGTCATGAGGGTGGGATGGAGAACAGCTGCAGGAGAGAGCAGTAGAGCAGAGACAGGCCTTCATGAGTTGATGGAGACAGTTGGGAAAGCATTCACTCTAACGAAACAACACAGAAAATATATGTATAAGCGTTAACTGTCACTGTGACCAAAGTACCTGACAAGAGCAACTTAGAGAAGGAAATTTTTATTTTGGCACATGATTCAGAGGTTCAGTCCATAGTCAGCTGGCTCCAAGGCAAAAACATCATGGCAACCTGAAGCAGAGAGACAGAAAGTGATGAGGGACAGATATGGTCCTCAAGACCATGAACCCACTGACCCACCTCCTCCAGCCACACCCCAGCTGCCTACAGTTACCACCCAGCAAGCCCATTCAAATGATTCATCTATCAGTGGGTTTATCCACGGATGAGGCGAGAGCCCTGATTTGATGACTTCACCTCTCAGCACTTACACCTTGCCAGCTCATGAGCTTTTCTGGGAGATATTCCGCATCCAAACCATGTCAGTAAAACACGCAAAAATGCCCACAGTGATCACTACTACATCGTCCTGGAGGACACTACTAAATCAATGCATTGGTAAGCAGAATCATAGGTATAATAATTAAAAAGGAAGGATTTATCAACTACACAGGTCTCCAAAGTATGACTTTCTAATATTTTTCTTTTTTCATGGTGCTAGAGAGTGCCACGGTCTCACACATGCTAGACTAGTGCTCTACCACTGAGCTACATCCCCAGCCCAAGAAGGAGGAGGTAAAACTATATATATTTATAGATGGTATCCCTGTACACTTGTAAAATCTAAGACTATCCACTGAAAAGCTACAGTATGAAAATTCAGTATGTTAACAGGATACAAATTAGCATACAGAAATTAATACTATAACATATATATAAACAACTAGTTAGGAGCTATAACTAGAGAAGAGAATAATACACTGTTCATCTGTATCTGGTTCTCACCTCTTTCCAGTTCACAGAAGAAAACTCTACTTCTGACCCTCCTGCAGGTAGGCATGGCCGTGTGACTGATTCTAAGAACAAGATACAAGTAGAATGTACTAGCATCACTTCTAGCTTTTTGTTTCATTTTGAAACAGGGTCTCGCTAAGTTGCTGAGCTGGCCTCAAACCTACAGTCCTTCTGTCTCAGCCTCCCAAGTACTGGGATTACCAGTGTGTGCCACTGTGCCTGACTACAACTCTTAACTTCTCGCAGCAGATCCCAATCCCTGGTCAAGGTCTCTGGACACCAACCCGGGCACAGAAAGCCATCAGTGTTAGCGTCAGAAGACAGCTCTATATTTCCCATGATATAAAGTTCTGCTGACAGCGCTGACTCCTCTTTAAACAGGAGGTGGTTTGGACTCTTCCCTTCACTGAACTTTTCTGCCTCTGATATTGAGTTGGCTGCATCGCTACCCCAGAGCTGGGGCAATGATCATTATAATAGAGCCTTGATGATGTTGCTTCTGAGTTTCTCTTCACATGACATTCATCTCCCTGAGGTATTGCTTCCATAATGTTGCTTCCCAGGAAACAATTAGAAAATGTTGCAATAAAATCCAAGATGCACAACTGAGCTAGCTGTTAGCCTCTGCATGCCATCTGAGGTAACCAGCAATGACCCACTGATTGCCAAAGGTGTTGCACAGAAAAGTACTATGAAACTTTGCTCAATGTAATGCTCCTAGTGGGAAGTCCTGTGTGTCTAAGGTTTATTGCCCAAGTAAAAAGGGAATTAAAACACTGCTTAACCAGAACAGAATCAGGGCTTAGAGTTGAAAAACTAGGACTTAGCGCAGCAAAAGAAATCTTTGAAGGCTATGGTGAAGACACAAATTTCAGAGATAAAACCTTATTAAGATCCCCAATATTGAGTTGGAGGTTCGTCTCAGCCAAGGAAAGAAAGGAGAACAGCATGATGCATGCACAATGGGTCACCACATGGAGAGAACATGATGGCCACTTCTCCAAAAACAAAAAGGTACAGAGAGGAGGCTGAGGAATTGTGGTGTGTGTGACCTGGCCCCTAGAGAAAAATCGGTAGAGATCTGTTTTAGCCTGTTTTTCCATCTCTGTGACCAAAATACCTGACAAGAACAATTTAGAAGAAGAAAAGTTTATTTGGGCTCATAGTTGCAGAGGTTCAGTCCATAGTCGGATGACTCCAAGGCAGAAACTGTGACAATGAGGCATGGCAGAGAGACACTGCTCTCACATCATGATGGAGGTTAGAAGCAGAAGGAGAAAGAAGAGAGGGCCAGAGACATATATAGTCCCCAAGGCCCAAACCCCAGTGACCCACTGCCTCCAGCCATGCCCCACCCCTGAACCTCCCTGCACTGGGGACAAGCTTTCAACACATGAGTTCCGGGAGGCACCACAGATACAAGCCATACCAAGATCCTAGCAGGAGACATAATACGGTAGAAACTCAGAATAAAAAGGGGTGTTGCATCCATCAACATCAAAAGCCATGGGATAACTCAACCATGGGAAGGACCTCTGGCCCCCTGCAGAGCCTCAGTGGTGCACAGTGGTGTGGGGCAGGGTGCAGAATTGTGAATTGACTATCCAAAAGAGATTAGGCTTTAATCTAGAAGAGATAGGGAATAATTTTGAACCGATAAGATTGCCACTGATAGAAACGAAGGCTTGAGAGCTAAGACAATTCAGTTCCAGTGAAACAAAGTGCTATTTTTGTGCTTTATTTTTTTGCATGGCTCTTGTGGCCAGTCGTAGCTGTGAGGGACGTGATACAAATGTTTACCATATCGCCTTTAGTTTTTATATCTAACTTCTAGTGTGTAGGAAATTCGGGAACTAGAACAATCTACATTGCACCATGAGGAAGCAACTACTTGAATTGATGAATAAAGTGTCAATGGCAAAGATGAAGTTTCTTGGTGGGGATAGGGTTCTGAGGACAAACCTTCATGGACAAAGGTATGAAGGACAGATAGAGGAGTGTTGACATCCCATCCACCTGTGCTCGCACTCTTCTGATCAGCAATGTCCAGGGGCCCCACTAAGCTAAGGCCTCCCCTGGATCTGGGCAGCTGGCTCCCAAAGGGCCCCACTCCCACGGTGCAGTGGACACGTGGTACCTTGATGTCCAGAAATACAACAGAAAACAAAATGAGGATTTGGAACACCAGCTCATAGTGAGAATTCAATAATGGTCAAATAAATGGCAGATACCTAAGTAAGAATGCCTTCCACTGTGCTGATCAGAACCATCCTTGGACATTACAGGAGAGAGAACGCTCTAACTCAATAGCCCTGCACTTACTGGTACTGAGCCTTCAAACCTACCCTTTAACATGACTCCCAGGAATTCTCAAAGAATTCCCTGAAGGCCATCACAAAAATGTACAAATATATGAGGTTAGACACAGTCAATGGGTATAAATACACATATGTGCATCATGTACATATGTATATAATCATATATTTCTGGATGTATACAATGACTATAAATACATACATATGTAGGCAGTTGGGTATATTTATGTGTATATATGTATATATATACATATCACACATAGGTATATGTTTCTATCATATATGTATATCAAAATACTGTCCCCACAAAATCACATCAGAAGAGAAATTTGAAGGAATAATTCAGTTGGAGTCAAGATAATTCTATTAAAAATATCAAGATAGAAAAAGGGGAAATTTTGCCCCAAAAATGATTGTGCCAGACTACTACCCACTTCTTTCATAGTAACAGAATGCTAATTTTACTGGAGAAGCAATGTGCTCATCTAAAAGATAACATTTTCCAACTTCCTTTGCTGATAGCACTGCCCATGAAGATGTACGCAGAGGTAGCAGGCAGTAATTACTTCAAAGATCAGTAAGTACTTCAAAAAACAGGCCCACAGTGAACTGATCTTACATCTTTATTTCACTGATTCAGCAAATACAAGAATCACTTAACGGGGGCACGCTCTGAGAAAGGCATCACAATGAGATTTAGCTCTTGTGTGACCATCATAGAGTGCGCTTAACAAACCTACATAGTGTGGGTCAATCACTTGATGTGGCCTCCTGATTCAACTGAGAGATGTGGTCAGCACGAGATGTATGAGGCTACTTACTGCTGGCATAACAAGGCTTACTGTTTAACAACTAACTGGTTTGTTTTTGTGAGCCGAAGGAATACACTCTAAAATAATGATAAAAATATAGTACCTTAAACACATAAACCAAAAGCATAGTTGTTTGTTATTGTTATCAGGTCTTACGTACTATATGTAATTGTATGTTCTATACCTTTATACACCTGGCAAAACAGTAAGTTTGTTTACACCAACTTCACAGATAACACATGAGTGATACTTCGTGCTATGCAGTTATGAGGGCTGGGACATCACCAGGTGACAGGAACTTTTCAGCTCCATTATAATCACCACCATTGCAAATACAGTTTGTTATTGACTGGAATATTGTTAAGCAGCAATGATTGTATTTATGGAGAACCAACTTTGAGCTATACTTATCACTGAGGACTAAGAATACAGAGAAAGTTGGGCCAGTCCTTTCCCTTGAGAAATGCATAGTCTCGTGGAGGAGAGAGATGTAAATCTGCAATTATGGAATGATAAGTCATCTAAAAAGTGGTGTGGCAAATTCTGAGCTTCTATAGTTATTGTACTTCAGCATATTTCTCTTCTGCCATTATATTTAACTCATATCATCTATTTTCCAAGAACTTGGATACACATAGAGTTTGTTGTTCATATTCATAATAGCTTTTGAGGCTCACTCTTAAAATAAATTTAAAAATAATTATTTAGGGACTGGAGATTTAGTTGAGTGGCAGAGAGCTTGTCTATCATGCATAAGGTACTGGGTTCAATCCCCAGAACCACAAATAAAAATAATAATAATAAACCAGGTGTGATAGCACACACATGTAATTCCACTACTTGGGAGGCTGAGACAGGAGGATCACAGGTTCAAGGCCAACCTCAGCAGCTTAGCAAGACCCTCAGAAACTTAGCCAGACCCTGTTTCAAAATAAAAAATAGGAGCCGGGCGTGGTGGCGTATGCTTGTAATCCCAGTACTTGGGAGGCTAAGACCAGAGGATCCGGGTTCGCAGCCAGCCTCAGCTACTTAGTGAGTCCCTCCGCAATTTAGTGAGACCCTGTTTCAAAATAAAGAATAAAAAATAGGGCTGGGGGTGTAGCCCCTGGGTTCCATCCCCAGTACCACAAAAGAAATAAAAAAATAAAAAATAGGGCTGGGGTTATAGATGAGTGGTAGAACTCCCCTGGGTTCAATTCCCAGTAAAATAATAATAATAATAACATCCTAGAGCTAGTCATATGAAAGGCATTGGCCAGTTTTATGGAGAATATAAAAATGTAATAGCCAGTCTTCATATAGCTTTCTGTGAGTCCCTGGAATGCACAAAGCATGATGAATTCATGTAGATGATCTAGATCTTTTCTAAAGAATCATTCTTTTCTTTAGCATTCCGATTTGAGAGAGAGACTTTTTAAAAGTATAGCAAAATGATAATCATTATGGAACAAGGCCAGTTAATAAATGTAGACAGAATAGTAAACTATAAAATCACCATTCTGTATTCCCCTGTTCAATCATTGATTTAGGGAAGGGCCATAAGTGAATGTGGAAATCGTTAGGTGCTTTACTTACCTATTAGAATGGCTAAGATCCAAAGCACTGGCTGCACCAAATGTGGGCCAGGATATGGAGCAACAAGAACTCTCACCCATTGCTGGAGGAAATGCCAATGGGACGGTCACTTTGGAAGACAGTGTACTGATTTGTTACACAATTACACAATACTCTTCTTATCTAAGCCAGCAACTGTGCTCTGTGTTCTTTACCCAAAGGAGCTGAAAACTTAGACCCACACAAAAACATACACACAATGCTCATAGTAATTTGTTCATAACTGCCAAAACATAATTGGAAGAACCGAGATGTCCTTCAATATGTGAACAGATGAATAAATCATAGTGCATCAAACACTGGCATATTATTCAGCACTAAAATGAAATGAGCTCTTGAGCAATAAAAAGACATGGAAGAGCCTTAAATGCATATTACTGAATGGGAAAAGCCACTCTTTAAGGCTACATACTGTATGATTCCGAGTCTATGACATTCCAGAAAAGGCAAAACTATGGAGACAGTAAAAGGATCAGAGGTTCCCAGGGTTAGGGGGAGGCGGTGAACAGGCAGAGCTCAGATATTTTAGGGCAATAAGAATACTGTGTATGATACTGTAATCATGGATATGTTCATCAAAACATGTAGAACACACACCACCAAGAGTGAACCCTAATGTAAGTTATGGACTTTGGGGGGCTAGTGAAATACTCATGTAGGTCCATATTCTGGTGTAGGATGTTGATGATGAGAGAGGTGAGATGGGTGGGGAAGACAGGGAGCCCTCTGTGCCTTCTGCTCAATTGTCCTGTGGCCTTAAAACTGCTCTAAAAATAAAGTCTATAGTTAAAAGAATCATTAGGTGAAAAACTGTAAGGAACAAGATAGTTATGTGATGCCAGGTGTGGTGGCACACGCCTATAATCCCAGTACTCGGAGGCTAAAACAGGAGGATCCCAGGTTCAAGGCCAGCCTTAGCAACTCAGTGGGGTCCTCGGCAACAGCAACGCAGTGAGACTCTGTTTCAAAATAAAAAGGGATGAGGGTGTGGCTCACAGGTACAATGCCCCTGGGTTCAATCCCCAGTACCACAAAGAAAAACCAAGGTAGTCACGTGGTACTCAAGTACCCATAGACTCCTAGTCATTAGAAAAGGGAAAATGGGCCTTTACAATAGAGAAACCTGTGGTTGCTGTCTTCTCCTGCTTACTGAGTTTAGCCCCATTGATGGTGACACTGGACATTATGACGTGTTGCAATGAAAGGCTTGACATTATGTATGCCATTTGCTTGCCAGAAATGTTTAATCTGAACATATTCCAGCCTCTAAATCTAATGACGTTTTACAGAAATCCAGTTAAATGACACCATGAGAAAAGAAAGTCAGACAAAGAATACAGGGCATACTATAAGACATCTGGCCTGGACTCTTAAAAACATCCCTGATACATAAATAAATAAACTCTTTAAAGATAGGGCGGAGCTGTTCTAGACAAAAAGGTATTAAAGAGACATCAGAACTAAATGCAATGCATAAATCTTGACTGGATATTCAGGACAAGTGGGGAAAACTGAATATGGTTTACTGTTAGCTGGTAGTATGGAATTAATGTTAATTTATGCCTAATAATATTATATGAGCTGTATAGAATAACTTTTGAACTTCTAACTGGAGAACATCATGCTAAATGAGGTCAGTCAGACTCAGAAACTCAAGGGCCACGTGTTTTCTCTCATATGGGGAAGTTAGAAATCAGGAAAGAAAAAGGACCTAATGAAAATTAAGAGAGAGATCAGTAGAGTAGTGGAAGGGTTACAGATGGGAGGACAGGAGGAAAAGGGAAGGTATGGGGAAGAAAACAGAGCAAATAGTGTGATATGAACATATGAATTATCAGTATAAATCTCACTATTGTGTACAATCATGATGCACCAATAAAAATAAAATAATATATTCATAAATAAAAATTAAATTAAAGAATAACTTCCTTCTTAGGAGATGAGTGCTGAGTACTCTAGCATAATATATCTGCAACTTACTTTCAAATGGTTTAGCCAGAGAGAGGGAAAAATAGAAAGCAAATATGGTAAAATGTTTGGGCCAATTGTTTGATCTACAAACAAGTGGGATCTTGAAACATTAATGTGACATTTCCTCAGGTTTTCTCTGTATTGGAAACTTTTCATAATAAAAATCAAGTGAAGACAATGTATCTTGACCATCAAATTGTTTAGACGACTCAGCAATGGTATTTCACATTTTCCTAACTTAAACTAAGTCTCTGCTCCCCATATAGAAATAACACCCATGCGAGGGCTGTTGAAATGGTAGCATTACACCCATAAGTTCTATTTTCCCAGGACAAACATCTACTCCAGGCCCCTTTGGAAGTTGAAAGCACAGGCTTATGCCATAGATTGCACTATTGCAAACATGGGTGAAATCCAAGCAAATTCATGTGGTTGACACACCTTATCTGGCACCTGGACAGATGTCACAAGGTGTGGGAAGACAGGTAAGACCAAAATTGCATAAGAGACAGCTTCTAGCTTCTGACATGAACTGTTTGCTCCAGCCTCAGTGAGGACGTGCCACCCGAGTGCCGCCTTTGTGCAGGTAAGATCAGATCCTCTGGTCCCTCAGAACAGGCTCAGTGTCCATTGCTGAGCATGATTTATGATTCCTACATAGGGGTATGAACTAATTGTGTTGTTATCTCTGATGGCTCTCTATTCTTCTTTTCTAATAATTTTTTATCACCGTTATGGCTTTTGTCAGACAAGGGGAGTATGGGATGAAAGAACAAGTAAGAATACTGAGAGAGGGTGAGGAAAGTGCTTGTGTGCACCATCAACACCATGAAAGGGGCCACCTTCAACCCCATTGGTTTACATGTACCAGCGTGCCCTGTAGCCTACGTATAGTGTGTCTATATTCAGCCTCCCGGCAGGTTCCTATACTTATCCACAGCTAAGGTGGCGGATGTGACTTATGTGACTTGGATTAACTCCTGGGCAAACCCCACTCCAAAGCCCTCCTCAGCAGTTTCATAGCTGAGGCATAATCCTAAACCCCCGAGAAAAGCCTTCCCTGCCTTTGTGTTGAACATCTTTATGGATGACGAGTTGCAAACTCACTATCACCATCAGAGAAACCCTTGTGTGAGTAATAAACGCTATATATTTGCATGGCATTCTGCAATTTGCAAAATGCTTTGTTACATTTGTTATTGCACTATGAGTATCATTCCTGGGAGGGAGGTGTCAGCTCACTTCACAGGTATATAAAGGAAGGCTCAGAAAGGCAAAACTTGCCTAAAGTGCTTAAATTTAGCAGAGCAGACGGTTGAAGCCTGTTCATTCCAGCTGCAAGACTTGTTTGGTCACCGTGGTGCCAATACTTTCTCCATTCTCAGTTAACCTTAACAACTCAGAGCTTGCCTGAAAAATGAAAGCCAGTCCTTGGGATGCAAAGCTTACCTTGCTTAAAGTTATTTAGGGAAGTTACTTGTATTGGGGTCAAAGGAGGTGTTCTGGAATCAAGTTTGGGCTCTTATCCCAGTTCCTCTTATGAGCAATACAACCAAGGGCAAGTCATGTTTCTACATGAGCCTCATTCTTACCCCCACAGGGCTATTTTGAGGATTAAATAAGATAAGGCAGGAAAAGCACACAGTGCAACTTAGTGCTTGGTAGATGTTTGCTACTCATAATGCTTCATGACTTTTTTCTTCCAACTGCCTGGTTGCCCCAGCTGCCGGAACACCCACAAGGGAGCAATAATCTTTTCTGGCCAGCACTCCCCACACTGGGACTCACATGTACTTTTTTCCTTTGTTCCAAAATCAAATGCTTTCAGTGGAAATAGACTCTGTCTTTCTCCAGGGCACGGACTGGAATTTAAGGGCAGGGACAGGAATTTAGCATCTTTAAAACTCAACACCAAATTTTTTTGTTTTGTTTTGTTTTTTTGTGTTTTTTTTTTTTTTTTTTTTTT
>PVJS01063710.1:0-10420 GCA_004027185.1 Glis glis | reverse complement strand
CCAAAAAAAAAAAAAAAAAAAAAAAAGCAAGCTTGAGGGATGAAAGCCTTTTAGGGTGATTCTTTCCCAGGTTAATACCCAGAAAGCTAGGAAGTGAGGATCCTGCCTGGACCTGAGCTAGCCGACTACTCCCTACAGACCACTGTGCAAAAACATCACTGGCCAGAGCCAAGCTGAGCCCGATCTTCACCAAGGGGAGACTGCAGTTCTGTAAGGTCATAAAATAGGCTAAGCTTCAAGCTCAGAGCAGACAAGCTCAGGTAATTAACATGCACTCTAAGCTTAATGTTAGTCAAAATCCCTACCCTGTATCATTGAGACTCTGCCTGGCTTGTGGCACCACTGAACATTTTCGTAAGGATGGACTGACATTAACCACAACCCCATCTGATAGCCTTACTGCACATGACAGTTCCTGGAGGCACCAGGACTGGCGGTTCCAGAAGCTGTGCAAGGTTATGATCATGCCAAGTGCCACCACCACCACAGAAGGGAATGCCACTGCAGGAGTGGAAGGAGCATCAAAATGTTAGAGCAGAAGACAGGCTGCCCCCACGTGGACACCAGGGGGAAGTTTACCAGCAACCTAGAAACTGAAAGGTGGGGCCTATGGACTTACAAAATACACTAAGAGGCAAGATGGCAAAATTGGTGCCAAGGATATGGAACAATTTCTTTAAATTCCCTAAGTAAAGCAGGGCATGGTGGCACACGCTTGTAATCCGGAGGCTGAGACAGGAAGATCTCAGGTTCGAAGCCAGCCTCAGCAACTTAGTGAGTCTCTCAGCAACCTAGTGAGACCCTATTTCCAAATAAGAAATAAAAATCGGGCTGGGGGTGTAGCTTGGAAATAGAATGTCTCTGGGTTTAATCCCCAGTACAAAAAAAAAAAATCCCTAAGTAAAACTTAACACAATCCTATATTTAATATAGGAATTTGTAGCAAGAACTCAGATTGACTTAACACCTGACTTTCCAAGCTACAGGCCTTCAGGAAAAGCGAACTCCAGATCTCTGAGTTTCCCTCTTCTGACTTCTCTGATAATAGGTAAGACCCTTAAATGGTAGATCTTGTTTTTACTCAAAATTGGCAAAAATTACTTATTTCCAATAAAGAGAATTGTTTAGTAAGCCCACTTGTGTAAAGTAAATGGAATTCGGTTGCCAATGATAACAATAGTTAATAACAGTATATACAGAATGTATACTAGGAACATCCCTTAGCCTCATGGGCATTATCATACAACAGATCAAGTTAAAGCTCTTAACTCAAGAGTTCAAATCTTGGCTTCAAAACTTACTGTTTGTGAGAAAATCAACCTCTGTAAGTCTCATTTGCCCAATGAATTAATAACACCTATCCAGAATTGTAAAAAAGATTAAATGAGGCCGGGCATGGTGGCGCACGCTTGTAATCCCAGTACTTTGGGAGGCAGAGACCGGAGGATCCGGGTTCACGGCCAACCTCAGCGCGCATGCGTGCACGATATCTGTCTCTCTCTCTCTCTCTCTCTCTCTCTCTCCCCCTCCCTCTCCTCTCTCTCTACCTAGTGAAGCCCTCCGCAACTTCGTGAGACCCGGTTTCAAAAATAAAGCATAAAAAAAATATGGCCGGGGGTGTAGCGCGGAGGTAGAACGCCCCTGCGTTCAATCCCCAGTACCGCAAAAAAAAAAAAAAAAAAAAAGATTAAATGAGCCAGGCGTGGTGGCATACACCTGTAATCCCAGTACTTAGGAGGCTGAGAAAAGAGGATCACAGGTTCAAGGCCAGCCTCAGCAACATAGTAAGACCCGGTTTCAAAATAAAAAATAAAATAGGGCTGGGGGTGTAGCTCAGTGGCAGAATGCCCCTGGCTTCAATCCCAAGTACCACATACAATGAGAATATGCACATGGAATAACAGGTATCATTTGCTGGGTACCTAGTATAATTTAAATGATAAATTCTATAAACTTACAAAATGTAATGCAGAAAATATCGAGGGTATCCCCTCCCAAACTGTCTTTGTTTGTGTGTGTGTGTGCACGTGTGTGTTTACGTGTGTGGTACTGGGGATTGAACTCCCAGGCATTCTACCCCCGACCTATACCCCCAGCCCTATTTTATTTTTATTTTGAAACAGGGTCTCACTAGGTTGATGAGAGTCTCACTACTTGCTGAGGCTGTCCTCAAACCTGCGATCCTCCTGTCTCAACCCCCCAAGTACTAGGATTACAGGCGTGTGCCACCATACCCGGCTCCAAACTATATTTCTATAAAAGTATAATACTCCAGAATCTGCCACTAATATAAAACCATAAAGACGAGGAGACATCTTTGGTTTCTTTCAGGACATTGAGTAATGTGGTTTTTGTCAGTAGGAGCTCTTCCGGGGATAACTCAGGAACTTGAACCAACCCAGATGGGATGACAAGTTCCACTTCAGGGCAGTAAAGCTATGTCTACTGGCCACTTGAAGTGCCTTTTAATTCAGACTAATTCAGACTATTTCAAGAATAACCAGAACCTTCTTCAGCCCATGGCAGATAATCACAAATTACATTTCAAGTGGCCAGTTAGTAGGAAACAGGGCCCCCTAGTTTTATATATTTCCAACAGTAGTACCAATGTGGCTTTAAGCATCCACACCACAATTTTGGTAAACCTCAGGTTATTGCTATGTGCAGCACGAATTGTCTCACCCTGGGCTACTCAGTGTTGCTCTCCTTTTACACACCACCTGCTCGTTACCCACTTCCCACAATCACACAGCCTTTTGCCACTGGCTGAGCCAAGTGCCTCTTCCTCTGATTCCCATTTTCCTAAATGCAGTTGTGTTTCCTGCACTTAAGATTCCTATAGATATTCTTCAAGTCCTTCAAACATATTTCTCTGTCCTCTTCAGCACTGTAAGCAACTGTGCTACCCATGCTATCTCCACATCATTTTTACAACTTTACTATTACTACCTACGTGTCTTAATATAAAATAGATGACACAGGACAGTAAGAGACATGACTAAATTGTGGCCACCTATGAATATTTCATGGAAATCGGTCTGGTTATGTCCCCTTCTTTCTTTAAACCACTTAGCCTTATGTAGTAACTTTATTTCTTTTGGTACTGGGGATTGAACCCAGGGGCATTCTACCTCCAAGCTACACCCCCAGTCCTTTTATTTTCTGAAACAGGGTCTTAGCAGGTTGCTGAGAGTCTCCCTAAATTGCTGAGGCTGGTCTCAAACATGTCAGCCTCCTGTCTCAGCCTCCCAAGTACTGGGATTATAGGCATACGCCACCACTCTCGGCAATACATTAACATTTTAATCCCACTTTGTAAGTTTACTTCATAGTTCTGATAAGATGGTATTATAATCATTTTACAGAGGTTATGAATCATGTTATGTCATTCAATGCCTGATCTAGGAAGGACTTGGGTTCTAAAATCTCTCAAAATGTTTCTGCCCACTATTACACTCTAGGTAAGCTACTAGGCATGAGATAAAGGAGAGCTTGAAGATACTCCTTTATTAAACTTTTCAGAAACATTTTTCTGCCTCTTCAAATTATGGGGTAAGGGAGGGAACTGTAGTTCTCAAATGATCTGAAGCAACACCATTGCTTTCAATATGAATTTTTCTTGACGCTTACCAACACTGTCCTCCAAGTGACACTGGTAGATTAAGAAACATCAATTATAGTCAGGCAATATTGTTAGTGAACATTAAAATTATACAGTAAATAGAAACAAGTTAGAAGAGTAAAGGCAAAAACTGACTAGTTAGTAACAACATTCCTGGTTTTATACTTCAGAGGACCTGAAGCCAAGAGATGTTAGTTTCAAGGTCACCGAGTGGCGGCATCAGACCACCCCCCACTCAGGTGCCCTGCTCCACTCTCCCAGGAGCAGTCTACTTACCTGCCTTTCCACTGCCTTTAAGAAAGCCCACAGAGCCGGGCATGGGGGCGCAGGCCTGTAATCCCAGTGCTTGGGAGGCTGAGACAGGAGGATTGCAGGTTTGAGGACAGCCTCAGCAAGTAGGGAAGACTCTCATCAACCTAGTGAGACTCTGTTTCCAAATAAATAAAATCAGGCTGGGGGTGTAGCTCAAAGGTAGAATGCCTCTGGGTTCAATCCCCAATACCACACACAAACACAAAAAGCCCACATAAACCCAGAGAGCTTCTAGAGTTCACTCTTCCCGAAAGCACTAGTTAAGGCTTATATTAACAAAATGGGGACTAAGTGGCTCCAATAACATTAAGAATTTAATCTACAAACATCAATTTGACAAGTAAAACATAAGAAACTGATCATTAATCTAATGACAAAAAAATATTTTTTTTATTTTTCATTTCTTTTTTGGTACTGGGGATTGAACCCAGGAGCATTCTACCTCCGAACTACACCCCCAGCCCTTTTTATTTTCTTAATTTTGAAACGGTCTGGCTAAATTGCTGAGAATCTTGCCAAGTCACTGAAACTGGCCTTGAACCTGCAATCCTTTTTGTCTCAGCCTCCCAAGTACTGCCATTAGAGGAGTGTGTGAGCCGGGCATGGTGGCGCACACTTGTAATCCCAGTACTTGGGAGGCTGAGACTGGAGGATCCGGGTTTGCGGTCAGCCTCAGCTACTTAGTGAGGCCCTCCACAACTTAGTTAGATCCTGTTTCAAAAATAAAGAATAAAAAAATAGGACTGGGGGTGTAGCTCGGAGGTAGAATGCCCCTGGATTCAATCAATCCCCAGTACTGCAAAAAAAAAAGAGGGTATGTGACCACGCCTATCTAAAATATGTCTTTTGTGTGTCGTGTGTGTGTGTGTGTGTGTGTGTGTGTGTGTGTGTGTGTATGTGTTACCAAGGATTGAACCCAGGGGCATTCTACCTCTGAACTACATCCCCAGCCCTATTTTTTATTCTTTATTTTGAAACAGGGCCTCACTAAGTAGCTGAGGCTGGCAGCAAACCTGTGATCCTTCTGTTTCTGCCTCCCAAGTACTGGGATTACAAGCATGTGCCACCATGCCCAGCTAAAGTATTTATTTTTTAGTGGGAGTTATCTTGAGGGAATGGTTTATCACAATTCTAATGACAGAGCTTAGACTGAATTTTCAATGCTGGATGGTTTTTCTAAGCCATTAATCATTTCAGATATGGATTATTATAAATTCCCAACACACTGAAGGGTCCATTAACTTGCAAAATGCTACCCTAATGCCGCAGAGAAAATCTGTGGACAAAAGTAGCCGGCTGTAGAACAGCATTTTCCAAGCCTACTTATGAAGACCAGAAAGGCGGTTTTTTTTCCCCTGCACATATTAAATTTCATTCTGGTGACATCTCTCCGTTCTTTCCTTATTTCCCACCTCATATTGCCTTAGGTGGATAGAGGTGGCTTTTTCTCAAAACAAAAAAAAAATTGAGTTTTAGGGCCCATTTCAAAGAAATGCATTCATACAGTCCTCTTTTTGTAAGATTTGCAAAACCATACTTTACCTTTTTTTTCTTATCTTAAAGAGGGCCCCCAGAATTACTTTAAGTTCAGGCCCCAAACCTAGACCATCTCCTGGTTTGAAAGAAAAGCCCCTATCTAACCAAAGGCATGCCACAATGCTGAAATCGGGCCGCCAATGAATCAACAAAAGGGCCTTAGCAGTCCTGGTTTCCAAACACACCTAGGTTAGAGGTGTAACAAGGATACTACAAAAAAGATAACAAGTATCTTTCTTACCTGGATAATCCTAAATATTGGCCTCAGCTATGTATTTCATTTGACATTAATATTAGAAGCCTTAATATGGGATTTTCAAATGAGTCTAAAATTCTGGGAAGCCTCTGGGTTTGTAGTTTTTTCTTTCAGAAATCCCTTCTGAAAAGGCCAGCCAAAGGACGTATGAGCTATATAATCCAGGGTGGTAACTCTCAAACCTCAGCCAGCTAAAAATTGCCTACAAGCTGGTTAAAGTGCAATGTCTGAGTCTCACAGAATTTCTGAATCTTTAGTAGGTCTATGATGGAGTTCAAGGGGATCCTCCCAGGTCTCAGGAGGCTGTACACTGGACGAACAGAGCAGATTGGCGGCAGCCGTTGCAGTTCAGTTCTACCACTGTGACCTTGACACAGAGAGAATGTTCATTTAGAAAAAACCTAAAACAACGTGAAGAGACAGGGACAGTGCCACGGTAACCGGAACTCAGTCTCAGAAATGCAAGTGGTGTGTAATCCACGTTATTTGCGAGGGTGTGCTAGGGTGTGGCTCTGCACGACCCCTTCAAGGGGGTGGGGGACTAAGCTGCAGAATCTATGAAGGTCTTGGGAATGCAAAGGCACACGGGTTCTTTTGCCCCAAGACACACGTCTCGTCTCATCTCGAGGCAGACCGTGCAGCATCAAACCTGGGGCTAACCCACACCCTCTTCCCCCAGCCCTCGACCACGCCTAGACTGCAAAAAAGGGGGGGTCTTCCCACACAAAGCCTGACCCCCGAGCGTGGGAAAGGTGGAAAAATTACAATTCGCGCGAATAGAGTGACACAGATGGGAGTTACACCAGTTTCTGGTCCTGGCAGAGAAAGCCAGGGCAGACAAGGCGCCACTCGCTAGGCGGTTCTTTATTACGAGTTGAAGGGTGGAGGGCGAGGGAGGTGAGCCCCCGGCCAGGTGGATCGGTCTAGAAGCGGGAATGGGGGCTCCCTCCGGCTTCCTCGGGCACCCCTCCCCCACCCGGCCACGACGCAGCGACCCCCGCCCGCCCGTCCCCGCGGGCTGCACCGGCGCCCCGGCACGGCGGCCTCCCGGGAGGTCCCACCCCGGCCCAGCCTCAGGAAATGGCGGGTCCGGGAGGAAGACGCCGCCCCGTCCCTTCTCGCGCAGGGCCCCCCGGGCCCGCAGCGCGCTCACCGCCTTCATGGCGGAGGCCATGTCGTCGTAGCGCTCCGCCTGCTCGGCCAGCCGCGCCCGCTGCAGCAGCTGCTCCCGGTCGCCCATGTCGCTCGCCGCCTCGCCTCGCCTCGCCTCGCCTCGCAGCCTGCACCGCTCGCCCGCTCGCCCGCCCGCCCGTCCGCTCCCGGTCGCCGCCGCCGCGCACGCGCACTGCCCGAGGCTCCGCTCGCGCCCTCTCGCTGGCTCGCCCCGCGCACAGTGGCCCGCGCCGCCGACGCCGCCCAGGGAGGAGGCGGCCGCGCGGGGAGGGGAGGGGAGGGCCGGGCGGCGCCTGCGCAGTGGGAGAGGCGGGCCGGGCGGGGCGGGCCGGCCCTAACGGTCTATTTCAAGGTGACGTCACCTACTATAAATAGCCGCCGCCCCGCCCGGGAGCCGCGCAGGCGCTTTAAGAATGCTGCAGTTTACTGCCGCAGAGGTGGAGGTGGGAGAGGGGACTGCGGAGCCCGAGGAGGGCGCCTGGGTGGTGGCGGCCGCACCGCAGCGCTGTGTCACAGCCCCAACGTGAGGGGCGTCCCCGAACCCACGGTAGACATCTGGCTCGGGAAAGGATCCCCAGAACCAAATAAACCCAGGCTTGGACGAGCGGAGAGGCCCGCGTCCCCACGGGCCGGTCTGGCCCGCCCCGCCGCCCGCGCCCACCGGAGCCAGCCCGCCACCCGCCCCGCCACGCCCTGGCTCCTCCGGCCTCGGCGACCGCGACCGCGCAGCAGCGCCCTCCCGCCCGCCTTGCACGGGGAGGACGGATGGGCGGCCGGGGTGGAAGGAGTAATGCTCACCGCGCATCTCGCAGGAGCCCGCCAATGCGAGGACTTCACAGGCATTCTCCTATTTGTTTATTTATTTTGATACTGGGGATTGAACACAAAGGCATTCTAACTCCAAGATACACCCCCAGCCCTATTTTCTTTCTTTCTTTCTTTCTTTCTTTCTTTCTTTCTTTCTTTCTCTCTCTCTCTCTCTCTCTCTCTCTCTCTCTCTCTCTTTCTCTCTCTCTCTTTCTTTCTTTCTTTCTTTCTTTTTTTTGTTGGCGGTACTGGGGATTGAACCCAGGGGCATTCTACCTCTGAGCTACACCCCAGCCTGATTTTTTATTCTTTATTTTGAAACAGGGTCTCACTAAGTTGCGGAGGCCTCACTAAGTAACTGAGGCTGGCCTCGAACCCGGATCCTCCTGTCTCAGCCTCCCAAGTACTGGGATTACAAGCCTAAACTACCACACCCAGCTGGCATTCTCCTGTTAATCTTCGCAACTCCCCCAGCCACACACACACACACACACACACACACACACACAGACACAGCCTGCACACTTGGGCTCCCCATTTATCTTTCTCTGGCCTACCCCAATACCAGAGATTGAACCCAGGGCGCCCTACCATTGAGCTACATCACCAGCACTTTTTATTATTTTTAAATTAATTAATTAATTTATTTATTTATTTATTTATTTATTTTGGTGGGACTGGAGATTGAACTCAGGGGCATACTACCTCTGAGCTACACCCCCTTTTTATGTTTTGTTTTGAAACAGGGTCTTCATAGGTTGCTGAGAGTCTCCCTACATTGCTGAGGCTGTCCTTGAACCTATGATCCTACTGTCTCAGCCTCCCAAGTGCTGGGATTACAGGCATATGCTACCACACACAGCCTTTCTTTCTTTCTTTCTTTTTTTTTTTTTTTTTTTTGAGACAGGGTCTTTGTAAATTGCCCAGGCTGGCCTGGAACTAGGGATCAGCTGGCTTCATTGGCTCCCCATTTTTCAAAGCCCAAATACCAAATGAATGCAGAATGCAAATGCTCAAGGTTTTGAGGCAGTAAGTGGAGGGACCAGGAGCTGAGATAAAATTTTGGGCTTCCTTTTGTGGCAAAGGGGAGGACCACTTGTCACCAAACCCCTCCCAGTCCTGGCATTTGATGCTGAGGGTCCCTGGGCTGGGCATCCAAACAAGCTAGGAAAATCCCAATGACAAAAATATGGCCCAGCTGGGCATGGTGGCACACGCCTGTAATCCCAATACTTGGGAGGCTGAGACAGGAGGATCGCAGGTTCAGCAATTTAGCAAGACCCAGTAACCTGGCAATCCCCTTTTTCAAAATAAAAAGGGCTGAGGGTATAGATCAGAGGTAGAATGCCCCTGGGTTCAACCCCCAGTGCCAAAAAAAAAAAAAAGCATGACCTGACTGCAATACAATATGCCCAGAACAGCACTGGAGTCAGGGCTTTGGGCTCCCTGAGAATTTTGTTGAGCACCTACTGCATACTCAACACTGAATAAGTAGATAACAGACTCTGCCTCTGAGAGACTGACATCTAAATTGCTGAGGCTGGCCTCAAACCCACAATCCTCCTGCCTCAGCCTCCCAAGTACTAGGATCACAGACCTGCCCAGCAGAGGCTGGGAGATGAATACAAAACAGCAGATAAGCCAGGATTTGAAGGAAAGGAGAGTCAGGAAAAGATATTAGGGTGATAGCTATGGACATAGCTCAGTGATTGAGCTATGTGTCAGCATGCACGTGGCCCTGGGTTCAGTATAGCATGGGCAAAGACTTGGCATTTAGGGTAGAAACAAAATTGGGCAGGGGATGAGAAGAGAGGCCTGACAGTGGAAAATGAGGTTGGTTAAAAAGACACTGTAGAGCGTTTTAAATGCCAGGCTGAAGAGTCAAAGCTTTATCCTGAGGTATCTGGGAACCACTAAAATTATATTTCAGACCAGGAATCCAGCTCTGAAGAATTAGAGACATTAAAAAGAAAAAGGGAGCCAGGCATGGTGGCACACGATTGTAATCCCTGTACTTGGGAGGCTGAGACAGGAGGATCTGGGTTCGCAGCCAGCCTCAGCTACTTAGTGAAGCCCTCCGCAACTTCGTGAGAGCCGATTTCAAAATAAAGGATAAGCCGGGCGTGGTGGCGCGCACTTGTAATCCCAGTACTTTGGGAGGCGGAGACCGGAGGATCCAGGTTCGCGGCCAGCCTCAGCTCTCTTTCTCTCTCTCTCCCTGTCTCTCTCTCTCTACTTAGTGAGGCCTTCCGCAACTTTGTGAGACCCGGTTTCAAAATAAAGTATAAAAAATAGGGCCGGGGGTGTAGCGCAGACGTAGAACGCCCCTCGGTTCAATCCCCGGTACCGCAAATAAATAAATAAATAAATAAATAAATAAAGTAAAGGATAAAAAATAGGGCCGAGGGTGTAGCTCGGAGGTAGAATGCCCCTGGGTTCAATCCCCGGTACTGCAAAAATAAAATAAAATAAAGAAAGAGAGAAAGAGAAAGAAAGAAAAAAAAAAGAAAGAAAAAAAATAGGGCTGGGGGTGGAGCCCAGAGGTAGAATGCCCCTGGGTTCAATCCCCAGTACCGCAAAAAAAAAAAAAAAAAGGGAAGCCAGGCATAGTGATGCATGCCTGTAATCCCAGTACTTGGGAGGCTGAGACAAGAGGACGGCAGGTTCAAAGCCAGCCTCGGCAATTTAGCGAGGCTCTCAGCAACCTAGTAAGA
>PVJS01063709.1:0-10420 GCA_004027185.1 Glis glis | reverse complement strand
CCTCTGGCTTCAATCCCCAGTACTGCAAAAAAAAAAAAAAGACTACAAAAAATACAGACCAAAGAAATTTTTGTGAGAATTCAGGACTATGTGCAAAAGAGAATAAATTATGATGAATATTTTTATTTAATGTACAGTAAGTCTGTGTTTATCTGTATTCAAATAACTTAGAAGACCAAAATAATTATTTTTTTCCTGTGCTTGAAAGACAAACTATTAAGAATTTATTCAGGAGTCTGAGGGTTAGCTTAGTGGGAGAATGTTTGCCTACTAGTATTTGCAAGGGCCAGGGTTTAATCCCCAGCATTGTGGATATATACACACATGCATATATATTTCAATTACTTTTATAAAAATTATCATAGACTCAAGTTAGTTTCTTTTATAGCCACCTTTATATATATATATATATTTATATATACATATATATATATAAAACACTTGTACTGGAAGTTGAATCCAGGGGCATTCTACCTCTGATCTACACCCCCAGCCCTATTTTATTTTTTATTTTGAAACAGGCTATCGCTAAGTTGCTGAGGTTGGCCTCAAACCTGTGATCCTCTTGTCTTAGCCCCACAAGTATGTGAATTACAGGTGTGCACCACCACGCTCCGCTGCAAAAGATACCTTCATAGTGATAAAATGATACCAAGATTAAAAAACTGTTGCTGCCTTAAATTATGTCTTCTTAGCCTGTGGCTTGAATATCATTGAATAAGTGCCATCTGAGTTAAGTAATTCAATACATGGCAGTCTCAGGTTGTCTCTACTAAGCCTTTATATTTTGTAGGTAAAATGGCATTATGGGTATATATCTATAAACCCATTAATGTTATTGAAATAGCCAAATTGGTCATAAAAATCACTTACCATTTACTTAAAGTAAAATATAGAAAACACAAAAACTTCATAAGCATTCTTTTGGAGGGATTCTTCTGCATTGACTGAATTTACTAAAAGATTTAAAAAAATTTTAAGTATGGCAAACTTTGGAAGCAAGTGTGGAATTATTTGTTGTTCTAAAACACCTTTGTAATTTAGTGAAGATTTTGATTACCTTTCTTGAAAAATACATTATCAGTTTAAAATTCAGATTTCCATTTTGATGAAAGTCAGTGATAAGTGGCCAGGATAGTTTCCAGAGCAACAAAAACTGTAATAAATTGGTGAATAGTGGCAACACACTGGGGTGGGGTGTGTTGAATACCAGGAAGTCCAAATTTTGGCATTGCCAGCATTCTAATTTTTTAAAGTAGGTTAATCTTCAGAAAGTGACCTCTTTTCTAATTGTTACCTTGCATAATCTTGTATTTGAGGTATTAGAGTACCTAATTTTTCTTTGTCTCTAATGTCACATTTATCCAAAACCACCATTCCCATGGTCTCTGTCTTCCTAAAACACTAATTATTTTTGCTTTAATGCTTAAATCCTTCAATAGCTTATAATATAGATTCTGCCTTCTCAACCCAGTATTGAAAGGGTCCATATTACTTAACACCCTTTTACCACTCTCATTCAGAATTGTTTTTTCCTTCCTCTGCACATTATATTATCAATTTAGTACTTAAAGGAAAAAAACTGGTTTGATAGTTGTTTGCACAGTGTTGACTTTCTATGTTATGTATTTATGGAAGGCATTAATTATAATATCCATTTTGTATTGTCTTTCTCCAATGTCTAGCTTACTGCGCTGTACATAGTATGTACTTGGTGGTGGATATTTGAATGGAGTTAATAAAAATGCATAATTTCATTATCCTTTGGAATAAACTAAATGAACTATTCTTTAATATGTTAAAGATAATGTATCTATTTTGAGGAAGAGTTAGTTTGAAATGTAATACTAATGTTCACTGTTGGTTCAGATGGTCTCATATCTCCAAATTTCCATGTAATGTTTTGTTTTGAGTATTAAATTAGGTTTACTTTAGGGAGATAGAATTTTAATTTAGAATGTGAATATTATAGCCGGGTATGGTGGCACACACTTGTAATCCCAGTACTTGGGAGGCTGAGACCAGAGGATCTGGGTTTGTGGCCAGCCTCAGCTACTTAGTGAGACCCTCCACAACTTAGTGACACCCTGTTTCAAAATAAAGAATTAAAAAAAAATAGGGCTGGGGGTGTAGCTCGGAGGTAGAATGCCCCTGGGTTCAATCCCCTGTACGGCAAAAAAAGAATGTGAATATTATTACTAAATAATAGTTGTGTTTTTTTAAACAAAAGCAATCGCTTCAGTGAAACAGCATCCTTAGTCTTTCAAAACTAAAAGGATTTAGCCTACACAAAAGCGTAGAGACTAGTACCAAAATATATCTCCCAGATTTAATATTCTTAAGAATTTTCCATACAGTTGTTTTCCTCAAGTATTTAATGACTAATTCCTAACATTATTTCTACATTCTGCAGTATGCATGTCTAAAAGATAAGGACATTTTCTTATATAACCCGAGTAATTTCTTTATAATACTTAATACCTAGTACATTGCAATTTCTTCGATTGTCTCAAAAATGCCAGTTTTTAAATACTTGGCTTGTTTGAATCAGGATTTAAAGAATGTCTGTATTATTTTGCTGATTATGTTTCTCAAGTCTTTTTAATTGGGAACAGTTTTTATTTTTTGCTTCCATTCTACTTACTTGAAAAAAGTGGTCAGTTGTACTGTAAAATGTTCTCCATTTTAGATTTCTGTTTAACTCAGTGATTCTTAACCTCCATTTCAAGATAGGAAGACACTTTTTACTGCCATATAATTTTTAATCATACCTTGCTGTGACCAAACCATGCCCAAAAGTCCTAATGTTAATCTTTAATTTTCTAAACTGTTAACATTTTAATTAGCCTGCATGATTCTTTCTTTCTTTCTTTTTTTTTTTTGCGGTACTGGAGATTGAACCCAGGGACACACTACCTCCGAGCTATACCCCCAGCCCTATTTTTTATTCTTTATTTTGAAACAGGGTCTCACTAGGTTGAGAAGGGCCTCACTAAGTAGCTGAGGCTGGCAGGGAAAATGGATCCGCCTGTCTCAGCCACCCAAGTACTGGGATTACCAGTGTGCGCCACCACGCCCAGCTTAGCCTGCATGATTCTTGTTTTATCGTGCTTTTGCTACTGCCTTTGAAAATAGCTTAAAATTTTAAAAATTGGCCTTGTATTTTTGTTACCTCCCTAACATCTTAAGTTGTTTTTGATTGGCTAAAATTAATATACTTTGAAGTTTTATGAAGTTTTTCAAATATCTACACCATTTTCAGAGCATTGTGGTTCTACTTGCATTTCAATATTAGAAATTTCATTTAGTTTTAAATATTCGTTTATTAAAAACTGGCAGTATGCATGGTTACCAGATAGGTGATTTTAAGCGATCGAACAATAGAGAGTTCTGATGTTAGTATGGTTGCATATTTATTCCTTAATGTATTTTTCCTATTTCAGACCTTCTGGATACAAGGCATAAGTACAATTATGCTCTAGGTTATTAATTACTTCTATAGATATTTATTATAGTGTTAGAAGTACTTTAGATTTGTGAAATAAATTTCTTTGGATCATGTTAGTGATATTTTATATAAAAATTACCACTTTTAATCAGTAAACAGAAAAGAATATGTTTTAATATCTCATTGAGAAGCACTATAATAAGGGTTGTAAAAACAAAACTTTCCTCATGTCTTAGGAGTTTATTTTCTAATTTTTAAGAATTTCTTTTCGTTGAATTTGGTTTATTTTAGGTCAGTGGTTCTCAACATATGGCCTGTAGGCCCGTTGGGTTCCAGACACCATTTCATGATGTCCAAGAGATCAAAACTATTTTCATCTTAGTGCTAAGATGTTATTTGCCATTTTTACTTTGTTGACATTTGCACTAATGGTGGGAAAGCAATCGTAGGTAAATCTTCTGGTCCCTTAAGTTCATGGCACTGCACTATACTAGTTTTACTTTATTCTTTATTGTCATGCACTTGTAGTTAGAAAAAAGTTTCACTTTAAGAATGTCCTTGATGAAGCAATAAAAATTATTAATTTTATAAAAGCTCTACTTTCAAATACATTGGGAACTAGCATCTTTTTATATTAGTGGGTACAGTGTATAAAGTAATTCTGCTGCATATAAAATAGGATATTTGGAGAAAAAACACTGGTGTTATTTTTTGAAAGGTAAGGTGCATTTAGCGACTTTGTTTTTCATGGAATGTCATTTTTACTGGAAAGTACAACTGATAGACTGGCTTTCAACCTTGGGTGTGTAGCAGTGAGGCTATTGACAGTATCTGTTGGCAGCGATAAAGTTAAGCTTTCAAGTACAAATTCGAATTTTGGAACTTGTATTTGCCTAGGCTTGATAGCTTTCCAATACTTAAAAGTGTTTCTGATAAAATCAGTAGTGATATTAATGAATGTGATTTTTTATATTATAGTTTAATTTCTAATATGGCAGATATCAATAAATACTGCCTTTATATGAAGTGTTTGGGAATACAGTACTTTGTAAATGTATAAAAATGTCCTGTTAGTAAAATGCTTAAAAATTGCTGAATTAAGGACTGGGAGGGAGGGACTGCAGATTTATGTCATTTATTAAAGTCAGATGTTTCACAGCCTAACCACTAATTTTATAAATTCATATATATCTTACAACCACATTGAAATTGAAAAAGAATATATATAATTTCAGTAAACAAAATTAGACTGCAGTTGAATAATAAGTTTTTTTAATTCCTTTTGTTAATACACGGGGTCTTAGATACCTATTAAACCTTTTTAGGGTTACAATTGTATTTATTACTGGTAATTATATTAAATATCTTTCTCTCCTCTTCCTTCTGCTTCTGTTTCCTCTTTCCCTTTCTCCTTTCATTCTCCCTTCCTTCCTTTTTTTGTGTTTGTTTTCTAGGTGGAGTCTTTCATTTTGGATCAGGATGATTTGGAAAATCCAATGCTGGAAACGGCTTCCAAATTGCTCTTGTCAGGTACTGCTGATGGTGCAGACCTCAGGACAGTAGATCCAGAAACACAGGCTAGACTGGAAGCTCTGTTAGAAGCTGCAGGTATGTCTGTAAACACTAAATAATAAATCTATCTTATTATCTGAAGTTGTACATAAATCTAATAAAAACTCTTGTTATTATAAATGTGTGATCTTGTATACTTAGTATGATACTATTCACAAAGATTTATTGACTACTTTCTAGAGAATTACATGGAACATTTCATTAAAACATTTGAATTTTCATTACCATAGTAAATTTCACATGCTGTAGTTTGCCTTACAAAATAGAACATCTTATACAGTTGGTTTTCATTATTCATGAATTCCTTATTTGTGAATTTGCCTACCTGCTGAAATGTACTTGTAACCCCCAAATCAGTACTCACTGTCTTTCATGGATTAGGCACAGAGCAGCAAAAATTATGAGTCACCCTATGTGCATGTTCCCAGCTAAGATGATCCAAGGTGATGCTCTAGTTTCTTGTTTTAACTCTCATACTATAAATAAGTATTCTTTAGCAGTTTGTTTAATGCCACATTTTTCACCTTTTTGTAATTGTTGCTGGTGATTGCACTGTTTAAAATGGCCACCAAGCATAATGTTGAAGGTACTGTCTAGTGTTCCTTAGTATGAGAAAGCGTTAACATGCCTTACAGAGAAAAGATGTAGGTTAGGTAAGCTTCATTAAGGCATGAGTTACAGTGCTGTTGGCTATGAGTTCAGTGTTAATGAATCAGCAACAAATATATCTTTAAACAGAAACACACATGAAACAAGGTTATGTATTAATAAAAATGTTGTGACCAAGGCCTGCAGTAAACTTGTCCTAGGAGAAATGGTTCAGTATTTACTAATTCAGGGTTTGCATCAACTTCACAGAATGTATCTATCATGAATAACAATAATTGACTATGTATAATTCCCCCCAGGTTTTGGTATAGGCTCTTCTTGAAACTTTGTAAAGTGAGTCATCATCATATTTTTGTAAAGAAGATTGTATTTCCCCATAGGAACAGTGTTTTAATTAGGGATTATGTACATGACCAAAGATTTAGTACCACATACATACATACTCTGAATCTGTATGATCATTTAAGAAATCACTAATTTTCTTGTTATTAAAAATAGACATAAATATACTCTGGACATTAATTGTTCATGGCTTGAGAACCCTGATGCTGTATATATTGCACATGCAGTACATGTAAACTGTTATTGCATATAAAACTAACTTATTAGTGTTCAGTAATTCTTTTCTAAAGATACCTTGTAACAAACACAGCATCTAAATATTTGAAGGACTCATGTTCAAACTCGACTTCTATCCTGGGCAAAATTCTGGAGTGGGTTCTTAAAATGATCTTGAATCCATAGTAAGGGTATGATGTGCCAGGTCCTATCTTTGAGCATAGAAAACTGTTTGCATCGAATAGTAGAGACATAATTTAGCTTTTGCCAGAAATTTATTGCTGCTATAGAGGTTTATGAGAAATGAGAATTATGAAATTATTTGAAAATATGTTAAAAGAAGAATACAAAATATTTTTTCCTGAAGAAAGAAGATACAGATTGACAAAATTCCTCCTTAAATGCTTACTATCTAATAGAAGCAGGATATTTGTTTTCTGGCTCCTCAGGGAACATAATCAGGTTTAAATATGCTACAGGGAAGTAGGTTACAATTGATAGCTAACTTGTAGAGATAGAGTGCCTTTTTATAGGATGCTAATACTTGCTTCACTTTTCTCATTTCTGTACTTACCTTTTTTCTTTACAGTAGCTAACAAGCTAGCCTCCCTTCTCCCTCTCTACCTTCCTCATTTCTTTCACTTCTCCTCTCCTTTATTTTTTTCCTTTGTGTGTATATGGGGGGGTTGTTACTGAGGATTGAATCCAAGGGCATTCTTCCTTCAAGCTACACCTCTAGCCTTTTTTAATTTTTTGTTTTAAAACAAGGTCTTGCTAGGTTGCTGAGCGTCTTGCTTCATTGCTGAGGCTGTTTTCAAAACCTGCGATCCTCCTGTCTCAGCCTCCCAAGTACTGGGATTATAGGCATGTGCCACCATGCCCAGCTTCTTTCCTTTTTTTGATGAAAAGTTTCACACAAAAGCTTAGAGACAATAGCATAATGAGCCTTCTTTGTATGTCCATCATCCAGTTTCAATAGCTGTCAGTGTATGGTCAGTTTTTTATTTTTACCCGTTACCACCCAGCTGACATCTCCACCCTTGTTAATTGAAAGCAGATCTAAGCATCATGTCATTTCATAGATAAATACTTCAATATGTATCTCTAAATTCATAATTGTTAAGAGAAGTATAATCATAAATACCATTGCACATCTAAAGGAAAAAATAGAAATTCCTTAATATCACCAAACATCATGTCAAGCATTCAGAAATTCCCAGTTATTTCATATTTTATTTTGTAATTGATTTGCTAGAATCAGTAACCAAGTTTTACATATTTTAAAATGTTAATTCTTTTTCTTAAGTGTCTTTAATTATAATAATTGCCTCCCCATTTATTTGTTGAAGAAATGGTCATTTGTCCTGTTTTACGGATTTTGTCATTATACCTCTGTGTGCTGTATTTTCTATAAACCAGAATTCAGGTTTATTTTGTTTTGGGGAAAAATAGCCATTCATGGTGCTATGTATTTCCTTATCACATAGAGTGTACTGTCTGGTTGTTTCTCTTTTTGTGATGTTGAGATTAAACAAGGTGTAGGTGTCCAATACCCATCTTGAGAAAGGATGAATGAGAGGTAAAATTTTTAAGACCTCTCTGAAATGTTTTTCTTACTTTTTCTTTTTTTTTTTTTTTTGTAATGGGGATTTGGAATTGAAGCCAGGGGCATTTTACCTCTGAGCTACTTCCCCAGGCCTATTTTTTTTTTTTTTTTTTTTAGAAACAGGGCCTTGCTAAATTGCTGAGGCTGGCTTCAAGTCTATAATCCTCCTGTCTCAGCATCCCAAGTATTGGAATTACAAGCATGCACCATCACACCAAGCTAGAAACTTTGTTATTCTTTGAATCTCTGACTTCTGTATCTCCAACCAGCTCCTTTCATGAGCTCTTATGATTGATTTGCACCAACCAGGATAATCTGTCTTCAGATCAACTGCACATATAACTTAATGTAGGAGCAAAATTTATCACATTGTGTCCCAAGGATTGTGAAGTATATGTATACCAGGGGTAAGTAATATTGGGAACATTTGAGAATTCTTAGCAGTGATTAGGCAAAGACCCTTTTCTTTCTTTGGGATCACCCAAAATGTTAGGATGTATAGGTCTTTTCTCTGTGTCTGTTCAATTTTTTTTTTTTTTGAGACACATCTGCCAGTTTTTTGTCTCATGGGTAATAAATCTGGCTGTCAGCATTTTAGAATCTGAGAGTTGGAAGGGGGCTGAGGATTTCACTGCTCGTAATGTATATGTTCACTTAATTTTCACCTTCCATTTAATGCTTTATCTCTTTCTTTTCAATACTTGGTGTCTCCTAGTCAAAAGCCTTTCTGTTTTGGCTTCTTTAGAGAATAATTACCTGACTATTTAGTTTTGGGATGGAGTCTTGTGTTTGATTACTGCTCACAGTTCAACTAGTCTCCCTGTTTTACAGCTACAGCCATATCTCTGTATTTGATACCGCTCATTTCTGAGTCCTGTCAGGCTGATCACCTTGTTTTCTTTGATAACTGTGTTTCAGCTTATTAACTGCTGTTAAAGTCAGTTGTATCTCCTATTCACCTTCATAAATATTAGCTTAGATTTAAAAATATTTCCTAGTTTTATCAAAGATGGAGTTTCTGTTGCATTTTAGTTCTTTTTTAATTATGTTCTAAGAGGAAAAGGGAGAAAACCAAATATTTACTCCATTAAAATCAGAAATCTAGATATTTTAATATAGCTTTTATCTTAATTTCTGTGATTCTATTCATTTAATTAAATGTCAGAAGTTGGAAAGAATAATATGGTCATCATGTTCCTTTTCTGTTTTTTTATCTTTGTTGATTAATATCTTAAAACTGGAAAAGACCAGAGAAAAAGGATCCCTATAATCAAGGATAGCTATTATAATTAATAACTTGGAAGGTTACTATCTATACTTTGGTTACTTCCTGATTATCTTTATACTAAAATTATCTTTGTTTACGAATATATGAGAAGTTTGTAAACATTTAATGTGAAATATTTTGTTCTGTTTTTAAAGGAGTGGCTAGTTTATGCTGGTCCATATTTATCATCTTGACTAGTTCTTGTTATCATTGACAAAAATACTTGCTATACAGTTGATCTGGGTTGGCTGAAAACTGGAGCTAATTCTCTCATATGAAAATCTGTAACCTTGGCCTCAGTGCCATAATATATATGGCACACGCCTAGAATCCCAGTACTCGTGAGGCCAAGATAGGAGGATAGCAGATTAAAGACCAGCCTCAGCAACCTAGCGAGACCCTGTTTCAAAATAAAAAATAAAATAGGGCTGAGGGTGTAGCTCAGAGGTAGAATACCTTTGGGTTCGATCTCCAGTACCCAAAAAAAGTGATCTATTGAATCTTTAATATGAAATTTGACTGCTCTCATCATTTGGTTATAGCCAAAATCATCTTAGAGGCTTCTATTTTTGGTTTTATAAGACAACGTTTGATATCTTAGGTTTTTTTTTAAGAAAGAAAAGCAAACAAGTATAAACTTTTAAAAATAAACTTTAAACGCACACATATTATTATACCTGTTGTACTGTTATAAAATATATTTATTTGTGGAGATATGTTTATTACTACTGAGTTGTACTTTTTGTCTCTGCCTTTGTTCTAAAACCTATAATAGTGTCTCTTCAACTTTAATTTGCATCTGAATCATTTGGAGATCTTTTAAAAATGTAGATTTTGGATCAGTAAATCTTGAGACCTGAGGTTCTGCATTTTTTTTTTAAATCTATATTTTTAGGTACTAAGAATTGAACCTAGGGGCATTCTACCTGTGAGCTACACCCCCAGCCCTATTTTTTATTCTTTATTTTGAAACAAGGTCTCACTAAGTTGCGGAGGGCCTCACTAAGTAGCTGAGACTTGCCACGAACCTGCAATCCTCATGTCTCAGCCTCCCAAGTACTGAGTTTACAAGCATGCACCACCACGCCCAGCTGCGTTTTTTTAATGTGCTTTTTTTTTGCGGTACCGGGGATTGAACCCAGGGGCATTCTACCTCTGCGCTACACCCCCGGCCCTATTTTTTATACTTTATTTTGAAACCAGGTCTCACGAAGTTGTGGAGGGCCTCACTAAGTAGAGAGAGAGAGAGACAGGGAGAGAGAGAGAAAGAGAGAGAGAGAGAGAGAGAGCCCTGAGGCTGGTTGGGAACCCGGATCCTCCAGTCTCCGCCTCCCAAAGTACTGGGATTACAAGCGTGCGC
>PVJS01063708.1:0-10420 GCA_004027185.1 Glis glis | reverse complement strand
AAGAGAGAGAGAGAGAGAGAGAGAGAGAGACAGGGAGAGAGAGAGAGAGCGCGCGCGCGTGCGTGAGTGCAGGAGCTCAGGCTGGCCGCAAACCTGGATCCTCTAGTCTCCGCCTCCCAAAGTACTGGGATTACAAGCATGCACCACCACGCCCGGCAATAAACCATTTTTCAAACACAGTGGGAGATAGGTTATTGGAATGGTTCATTATTTCCCAGGGAAAGAAAATTTACCAATATAGTTCTCCTGTAGTTTATAATTTTGGTGTCAGATTTAAGAATCATTTGTCTAACCCAAGATTGTAAAGTTTTTCTTCTGCATTGCATGTTGGTATATATGGATTGACTGCCAAGCATTCAACCAGCCTTAAATTCCTGGAAGAAACCTCATTGTTCTACTCAATATTCTAATATTTTTCTGAAGATTTTGCATCCAGGGAACATTAATCTATTGTTTCTCTATCTTTCCCTCATTATGATAAATGCTGGCCTAAAAATAGTTCTTGAAGTCTTTTCTCCTTTTATTTTTTGTAGAAGAATTTGTGTTTACATAGAATTGATATCATTTCTTCTTTAAATGGGTGATGGACTTTTTCATTGAAGCAATCTGGACAAAGAGACTTTTTTCTAGGAGTTATTACAACATGAGTTAATTTTTCTAGCAGTTATAATATTTTCACATAAATTAATAAATTTCCATCTTGGGGAAATTTAACAGTTTGTTGTTTTTGAAAAATTACTCCATTTCATTTAAGTAGCCAGATTTATGTACCTGGAATTTTTGTGATATCAATTATCATCTTTTTATTGACTCTTACATCGGTAGTAATGCACCTTTATAATTTCTAATATTAGCAACTTGTGTCTTCACTCATTTTTTCCTTTGTGAGCCTTACTAAGGGCTTGTTATGCAGATATGTCTTCACTCTTTTGTTTTTTCTTTCCTGACTTCTTTTGGACTATTATTTCAGTTTAATTTATTTATTGTATTATTTTACTATATCTATTTGTATAGTTGTTTCTTCTGGTGTTTTCTCTATGTATAGAAATATATGATTGGCCGGGCATGGTGGCGCACGCTTGTAATCCCAGTACTTTGGGAGGCGGAGACCGGAGGATCCGGGTTCGCGGCCAGCCTCAGCTCGCTCTCTCTCTTTCTCTCTCTCTCTCTCTCTCTCTCTCTCTCTCTCTCTCTCCCTGTCTCTCTCTCTCTACTTAGTGAGGCCCTCTGCAACTTCGTGAGACCCGGTTTCAAAATAAAGGATAAAAAATAGGGCCGGGGGTATAGCACGGAGGTAGAACGCCCCTGGGTTCAATCCCCGGTACTGCAAAAAAAAAAAAAATAGGGCTGGGGTTGTAGCTTGGAGGTAAAATGCTCCTAGTTCAATCCCCAGTACCACACACAAAAAAAGAGAAATATATGTAATCAATTTTCCACAGTCTACTTAACACAACTCACCAAGAGAATGTAGAAAACTTATCACTACCTAGATCCATTTATCTTCTCCCTTCTATGTTAGGGTTTGCTTATATATTACTTCTCTCTGTGTTCATAGCTCTATAAGATAAATATATTTATACATAATTAAAGTTATATTTTAAGCAAAATATAATTTTAATAAAATATATTTTAAACAAATCAGGAGAAGAGTAACCTGTTACATTTGCACAGGCATCTACCACTCTGTTGCTCTTTTTTTTTTTTCTGATGTCCCAAGTTCTCTTCTCCTTATAGATCCCATCTGTCTGAAGAAATTCTTTTCACAAATATTTTAGAGGAGTTCTATAGATTATGAATTAACTTCATATTCTTATATGAAAATGCCATTATTTTACCTTCATTCCAAAAGAATATTGCTAAAGTGTGGCTACTGATTGTTCCCCAAAGGCCGATGTGTTAAAGACAGTCCCCAGGATGGCACTATTGGAGGTGCTGTAATCTTTGAGATGTAGGGCCTAGTGGGAGTGTGCATTAAAGAAGACTGCGATTCTGGCCCCTTCCTCTTCCTCTTGGCTCCCTGGCTCATGATGTCAGTGGTTTTGCTCTGCCATGGAATCTTGAACACAGGCCCTAAGCAAACAACCCCTGGCTGGAACCTCCAAAACTATAAGCCAAATTGAGCCTTTTCTCTTGTTAATTATCTTGGGTATTTACATTTATAGAAAGTTGACTAATTCAGATATTTTTTACTGGACTTAATACTTTGGGATCACATTTCTTTTCTTTCAGTTCCTGAAAAATGTTACAGAACTTCTTTTTGGATTCTATGATTCCTTAAGAGGAATATGCAGTGATTTGAATTATTGATCTCTACAGGAAATTCATTGTTTTTTAGCTGATCTGAAAATGTTTTCCTGTTTCTTTAATGTTGGGAAGTTTCATTTGATGTGACTGGGGATGAATTTCTTTGGATTTTTCTTCTTTGGGGTACACCAACTTTCTTAAACCAGTTTTATTTTACTTTTTCTGTAACTAGGACATTTTCAGCTGCTAAAAATAAATACTTTCTCTGCATTACACTTCTCCCCTTTTAAGACTTTAATATAATAAATATGATACTTGTGTTATTATTGTACAACTCACTGAGGCTCTGTTAATATTTTTCTCTTTCATTTAATTTATATAATTTTGGGGGTCTATCTTCACCTTATTTCATTTATGCCTTTCCCATCTCCATTCTGAGATTGAGCCTATCTAGCGATTTTCTAGATTTCACTTATATTTTTGAGTTCTAAACTTCATAATGATTGTTTGTATCATCTAGGTATTTGCTTAGACTTTCTATATTTCCATGTGCTTTAAGAGTGGGGTCTCTTGTTGGAACATTTTTGTGATAGCTGCTTTAAAGTTCTTATCAAATAATTTCAATATCTCAGCCATCTCAGAATTTGCATCTGTTGATTATCTTTTCTCATGCAAATTTAGATTTCTCTCATTCTTTCAGTTGCATTTTGTGCATTTTGAATATTATGTTTTAAGATTCTAGGTCATAATTAAAGTATATAGATAATGTAATAGTTTTCTTTTAGGAGACATTTGACCTTAGATTCAGGTCACAAGTTACAACCCAGTGTCTGTGGGCTGTGAATGTCAGTTCAGTTACCAACAGTTTTTGAGATTCTGTTTAGATGTCTGCTCCATGCGTGCTATCCACATAGTAGATTCCAGGTGTTAGTCTAACAATTCAATTTTCAGGACTTGTTATTTTGGTTACTGGGTTCATGCATACTATACTCAGGGATAAATCCTAGAGTTTATGAACAATTTTGTGGAGTAGCTTTAATAAAGTCTTCCCTATCCACAATCTCTCTACAATATTCTAGTTTTCAGGAGTCCTCTGACCACACATCTAGGGATTTAGTTACCTCACTTCTCTGTACACTTCTGCAATTGTTCTACAACCAAAGACAAATAGTAAGAGGTCATAAAAATGAGCAGGGGCTCCTCACCCTATATATTTAGTCCCACAGACACAGCCATTGCTACTACCACAGATTGCCTGGCAGCTGTCAGAGAGAGAGAGCAGGGCGGGGCCAGGTGAGGAGGGAAATAAAAGGGGAATGCTTGCACTTTCTGAGTGTTAGATATTCCCTCTCCTGTTTCTCAAACCAGAATTAGAAGGTTTTCCCTGAATTTTCTCTGTCTGTACCAGTGCCCACTTCCAGTTCTCAGGCTACATTGAAATTAGTTCAGGGGACAGAGGAGGAAGACCTATTTCAAATTCTGATGATGATGAGATGGCATTTCAAATTCTAGCTTTCTTATTTAATATGCTTGTATTCTTTACTTTCTGAGTCCTCAAATCACCATTCCTTACATTTTATCCAGGATTTATATTTTCATTTAGAAAGAAAGTATACTTGGAGTTGCAACTTTCATTCTTTTAGTTTGCTTCTGAGTCTGGGAACTTGTCCCATTTCTCTGACAGACTCATGTCCCATACTCCTCTCTTGCTTCCTTCTTCCCTATTGGAAATCAAGAGGAACACACTTGATAATTACTATTTTCTTATTATGAAAGATTTTCTCGAGATTTCTTTTAGGTAATACTTCTGTGACTAAAGTGTTCCATGTTATCACAGTTAAGTATTTGTTGACCTTTGAGAAGGGGACACATAATAACTGGTGTCATTCTGGGATTTTCATTTGCATTCTATTCCTACTTCTTTGCCATGGTTAGATTGGATGATGTTATTATAATTATAATGTTTTCCCAACTTGTGCAGACTCTTTGGACCCAAGGTGTCAATCTCAGAGCTTGTGTACTCCAAACTCATATTAATAACTGCCTACTTGAAATCCTAATTGGTCATTTAATAGACATCAATTAAACATGCTTAAGAGATAATCTTTTGAATTCTCCATTTCACATGATCCTGAAAATACCCTTTCTTGAGCTTTTTCATTTTATCAATTTATTCACTTACTAGAGCCTCAAATTTATAATCAAATCTTGATTTAATCCATCAGCAAGATTGATTAAAACTAGCTTAATGTGTATCTGTCCACACCAATTCTCACCACCTTTATTCATACATAACACTTGCCATAATTATTGTTGTTTCTAAGTTCTAGGAAATTGCTAAGAATAATTATGGATATTCTACCATAGATTCCCAAACTCATTGGCTTCCCATCCTCTTTTCAGAAAAAAAAAATACTCAGCACTCCCCTGGGCACTTCCACTGCTCAAATACCCTTCAATTGCACCTGAGGCTACTACCACCCTCATCATCATTCAAGTATCTCCCCACCCGACTTAGGGTAGCATCACCCAGTCTGTAAATCCATGTTAGCCCTTTTTGGTGGAGGCAAATGCCTACGAACTAAAGATCCAACAAGTCATAGTGACTTAACTTTACAAAGTAAGCATGGTCTCTAAAAAACTTCTAGGTTTGTATCAGGAAATTCCTTCATAAGAATGCCTATATCAGTCATCTTTTCATTGCTGTGACAAAAATACCTAAGATTTCGGCCCATGGTTTCAAAGGTTTCGGACCATGATCATTTGGCCATGCTGATTTTGAGTCTGTGACAACACAGTATATCATGTGAGAGCATATGGCGGGGGGTGGGGTGGGACTGGCAGCTTACCTTATGGTAGCCAGGAAAAAAGAGAGAGTCAGGAAGGAAATTGACATCTCTGTCAAGAGCACTCCCCAGTGATCCAAATTCCTTTTGCTAAACCCATCCTCTGAAAGGTTTACCACTTCCCAGTAGTGCCACAGGTGGAAACCAGGTGTTCACCATATGCACCTTTGGGGGATATTTCAGATGCAAATTATAACATTCTATCTGTGGTCCTGAAAAACTCATCTCTATCTCACAATGCAAAATCTATTTAGTCCATCTCCAAGAGAGTCCCCAAAGTCTAAAATTCTCAAAAGTCCAAATCCAGTCTCTTCTCAGACTCGGGAAAAATTTAGCTGTGAGTCTCTGTGAAAGTCAAAAGAACAAGTTACATATTTCTAAGATACAAAGTCACAAGATTAATATTCTCAGTACAAAATGGAAGAATAGGAAAATAATAAGGAGAATCAGACAAAAGCAAAACTAAAACTTAACAGGGTGAACAATAAATCCTATAGCTCCATGTCTGGCATCTGGAGAATATAGTAGCAGGGTGTGGGTTGCAAAGGACTTTAGCATTCCTGCCCTGATGGCCTTATTGGCTGCAGCCCACATGGTCTTTCTCCGGGGCTGGCTCTGCTCACTGCCCATGGCTTCTCTTGGCAGGCATTTTATGCTTCTTGGATCTCCAACTTCCTGAGGCCCTCTTTGCAGCTTTGGCTTTACTCACAATTTCAAGCATTGGCCTCTCAGGGACTGTTTACAGGAACTCCAAACCTGCCACACACTGCCTGGCTTTCCAGGATTTCTTTGAAATGTTGGTGGAAGCCTTCGTTACCCATAATTCCTGCATTTTGTATGCCTGCAAGACCACCATCACGTGGACTCCTAGGTCTCCCACCAGTGCGAACAGTACCTGAGCCAACTTGAGGTTGCAGTAGCCCCTGAGTGCCTTGATGGGCCGAAAGTGGAGGAAAAATTCCCCAAGGGAACAATTTCCTTAGGTGGCCTCTTGTGAGCAGGGTAGCCTGGCCCTCCCTTCTCAATGGAAAGTCTTTGAAATAAATTTATACCTTTGCACCTTTTTGCCTGATGTGGTTAGTGTTTTGCTGATTCCTGAGATGCAGGACATCTTTCTGATTGTCCTGGTGCAAAGTACTTGGCCTCTTTTCAATGGTGTTAATCTCTTTAGTACAATCTTCTTTTCGGGACAAACTGCAAGTTTTCCCAATTATTCTGATTTACACTTTTGCTCCTGTTTCTCACTTTAAATCTGCACACAAGCAGCCAACAATACCCATGCACCAGCCTGAATGTTTTGCTGACTTGAAATTTCCTCAGCCTGATTAATTATTCCATCGTTTAGAAAAGTTATTTGCCAGATTATAACATGAGTGACCTCTAGTCTAATTCCCAACAGAGTCTTAATTTCAATCTGAAACCTAATCAGCACAGCCTGGCCCCTCATCAGAATGGCCAAATAAGCTCTCCTTCTCATATAATTCTAAGCCTATTTTAGCCTTCTCCAAACTTTCCCAGATTTCTTCTTTAAAACAATTCCAAAGGCTTCTGAGCATCACTGTCAGGTATGGACACAGCAATCACCCTACTTCTTGATACCAATTTTTTGGGTTAGTATTCTGTCACTGTGACAAAATGCATAATATAAACAATTTTAAGGAAAAAAAGGTGTATATGGCTCATGGTTTCAGTCCATAGATGCGTGGTTACATTGCTTTTGGGCCTGTGGCGACACAGTATGCCATGGTGGGATGCATAGTGAAGGAGACTGCTTACCACATGGTGGCCAGAAAGCAAGAGAGACAGGGAGGAACCAGGATCCCAGTATCCCCTTCAAGGGCACAAACCCAATTACCCAATAGTACCATGGCTGGGAAGTAAACATTCAACATATGGACTTTGGAGGATATTTCAAATCTAAACTATAGCAATGGCCAAACCTATTTGGTGCAGGCTTCTAAGATATTAACTTGCAAAGACTGGTTATACATTTGTCATTTATGGTTCTTTACATGAATTTAATTCCAACAGTCCATTTGCTCAAAGTCCCAAAGGATAGCCATAACTTAATTTTTTTCTTTCTTAGCCTCATTAACATGAGAATGTGGGTGCATTGTGGGAGAAGAGTGGCTTAGGGTTGTAAAATTTCAGGGTTATTTACTAAATACTGAATTCAAATTTCTGATGTAAATTAATTCAGGTACTTCTGAGCCTGCAAAACTTGCCAACAGGCACCTCCCTGTAGGTTGTTCCCTTTAGTAATTTTTCCATTTTGTATGCAAAGACAGATCTTTCACCTCTGAGTGACATATTACATATTTACATTTTGGGTTCCTATTATATTGGTTTTCCATCGTGATTGTTCTAAGGAAGAGTCTTTCAAGTAAATGGAAAGGTATATGGCCTGAGCCCTGAAATTATTCTAATTTCTGGACCTTTGAGGCCCTTTGCTAGGCATTTGCAGATCTTCACCCCTAAAGATTTTCACCATGTCTTGTTGATGGATTGCTAAACTACAGTTTAAAATCCTTTTTCTATACTCCATGGTACAATACCATTAGAGTAGAAATACACTAGATTGCATCATAATTCAAAGAATAAGTGATTAAAAGTAAAACACCAATGTCATTTCTCCAGTATGCAAAGTTGTATTCAGTAGAGCCAGGTGCAATTCATAGATTAATCTAAGAACATTTCTACTTCATCTACTCATCCATAAAACAGGCACAGTGCTTCTGAAATCCAATGTGCTCAGAAGTTAGGTAAAATCTAATTTCCAATTCATAGTTTTCAAAGAGAGATATTTAGATTTTTCCAATTTAAAGAATTCACAATATGCCATATAAGTCTGTGTTTGAGTCACTGAGTCTTGAAGAAATCATTCTCTTTTAAAATATCTGTTACTATCACAGTGATATTCCCATGGTGCCACTTGACTCAAGTATGTTTACAACTATAACCATGTTACATAGGCAGTATAAAGTTTGAGTACTTGTTACAAAAATAAAATTTTGTTGCAGAATAATGCAGTTCATAGCTGGTCCAGGCAGACACTGTATTATTGGTCAAATGTATTAAATTAACTCTAAAATATAATCAGAATATAAGTCTAATATGGACATGATGTTATACTTGAAGAAACACATTCAATACAAGAAAATAGTACATTAAAAGTAATTTCAAACTTCCCTGAATCTCTCGAAGAACATTAAATGGATCAAATTAATAAACTAGAACACAATTTCTTAAAATTTCATTCTTGCTACCATTTCTTGTGAATGTAAACTACCACAGTAAATGCTACTTAATTTATGTTAATTCCTTCTATGTCTTTTCTGGAACTGTGCCCTTTAATAACATGCCCTACAGCTTCTCTCAGAAATTTTATCAAGTTGATTGGAAAATTTGAGGGCAATTAATAAAGGGACACGATTACCAATCATTCCTTTGGATTTCATTTATTTATGTGCATATGGAATTACAACAGCAGAAATTTTTATAAATAAAATTATTTCTTCAGTTGTTGTGAAAGCTGGTTTTACAAAGGGTTGATATGGCCGGGCGTGGTGGCGCACGCTTATAATCCGAGTACTTTGGGAGGCGGAGACCGGAGGATCGGGGTTCGCGGCCAGCCTCAGCTCTTTCTCTCTCTCTCTACCTAGTGAGGCCCTCCGCAACTTCGTGAGACCCGGTTTCAAAATAAAGTATAAAAAAATAGGGCCGGGGGTGTAACGCGGAAGTAGAACGCCCCTGGGTTCAATCCCCGGTACCACACACACACACAAAAAAAGGGTTGATATGTCTATATGAATATCTTTTCGCTTATCTGCCAAAGCAGATTTGGAAATATTGTTAGTTCTCATTTGATGGCAATGGTTTAAAAATTATTTAATTAAGCCTTTTGAGATTTCACAGGGAATGAGAATTTTCTCCTAACCAGCTAGTAGATTTCTAACTAATAAGTAATGAACATTGTGCAACTCATTGTGCTTTCATTTATACTTGCAATTCTAGGAAAGGCAGAATTTACTTTTGTGCTTAATGGCAGTGATTATGTTTACCTACACTTTCTTATAATCATATTTTCCTCCACACCCTAACATGGCAGTTTTTGCCTTGGAGTGGCTGACCATGGACGAAACCTCTAAAACTATGAGCCAAATAGACCTTTCCTCCTCTAAGTTGTCCTTGGTAGGTATTTTGGCCACAGTGATGGAAAAGCTGGCTAAAACAAATCCATTTTAAAAATTGGATTTTGTCAAAAATGAAAACTTTTGTGCTGTCAAAATGCCCATCAAGAAGAAAAAGACACAGTATATATCAAAATAAAATAAATGCAAAGTACATCCAACAAAGGCCTCATATATGGACTATAAAAAGAATTCTTAAAATTCAGTAGAAAAATAAACCTAATTATAAAATGAAAAATGTCATGGATAGTTCACCGTAAAAGATATACGATGGCGAGTAAGTATATAAAAATATGTTTAGTATCATCAGCTATTTGGAAGTGAAAATTAAAACCACAGCGATTTATCACTGAATACCTTTTTTAACAGCAAAAAATTTAAAAAGTGATAATACCAAATGGTGGTAAAGATGTAGAGAACTCAGATCTTATATACATTAGTGGTGTAAATATAAAATGATGCAGTTACTCTTGAAAGTAGTTTAGCATCTTTCTGTAAGACTAAATATGCATTTGTCAGATGACTCAACAATCATACTCTTGAGCCTTTAGCCCAAAAAACTGAAAAGTTATGTTCACACAAAAATCTGAACACGAATATTCATAGTAGACTTATTTATAATAATCTAAAACTAGAAACAGCCCAAATACCTTTCAATAGGTGAATTTTTAAAATTCTTGGGTACAATGGAATACCATACAGTAGAATACCACTCAGCCATAAAAAGTACTAAACTGTTGATGTATGCAGTAATACAAATAGATCTCAAGAACATTCAGAGTTACATACTGTATGATAACTTTTTAAAAAATATCAAATCATAAAACTGTAGAAATGAAGAACAGATTAGTTCTTGCCAAAGAGCATGGGTGAGGGGATAAAAGAGTGAGTAGATGTGATTATAAAAGTGTAGCGCAGCCGGGCGTGGTGGCGCACGCTTATAATCCCAGTACTTTGGGAGGCTGAGACCGGAGGATCCGGGTTCGCGGCCAGCCTCAGCTCTCGCTCTGTCTCTGTCTCTGTCTCTCTCTGTGTGTGTCTCTCTCTCTCCTTAGTGAGGCCCTCCGCAACCTCGTGAGACCCGGTTTCAAAATAAAGCATAAAAAATAGGACCGGGGGCGTAGCACGGAGGTAGAACGC
>PVJS01063707.1:0-10420 GCA_004027185.1 Glis glis | reverse complement strand
GTTCTACCTCCGCGCTACACGCCCAGCCCTATTTTTTATACTTTATTTTGAAACCGGGTCTCATGAAGTTGTGGAGGGCCTCACTAAGGGGAGAGAGAGAGAGACAGGGAGAGAGAGAGAGAGAGAGAGAGAGAGATGAGGCTGGCCGCGAACCCGGATCCTCCGGTCTCTGCCTCCCAAAGTACTAGGATTACAAGCATGCGCCACCACGCCCGGCCTCACAAGCTCTTTGAACAATCTTGAGGACCCTTGTATAGAGCTTCAAGGTCTTCTCCCCTTCATTCTTCTGAACTAACTCGGTGACTTCTTTTTTATTTTTTTTACAGTACCGGGGATTGAACGCAGGGGCGTTCTACCTCCGTGCTACACCCCCGGCCCTATTTTTTATACTTTATTTTGAAACCGGGTCTCACAAAGTTGTGGAGGGCCTCACTAAGTAGAGAGAGAGCCCGGCCCGGTGACTTCTTTTTTAAGGGAAATTTGAATTTCGTTTCAAATAATATCTTTGACCTCATTTACTGTGACTCCCTTTATTTTCAAAATGTATGTTTGAACATCCTTTCAAATGTAACAGCCTTCTGAGGTTTGTTTACCTGTGAATACAAGATTCTTCTTTTCCTATGGATTCTAAAGAATTTTCTGGAAGATATGAGTAGGGTGGGTGTGAAGGGTATCATATTTATATTCTGCATTTACATCTAAAATTACTTGTATTTGTGTACAAATATAAGTATTATGGGTTAAGTACTATGTACTAGGTGTTATGTGTAATTGCTTATATTTATGTACAAAAAAGAACTGGTAGAGCCGGGCGTGGTGGTGCACGCTTGTAATCCCAGTACTTTGGGAGACGGAGACCGGAGGATCTGGGTTCGCGGCCAGCCTCAGCTCCCTCTCTCTCTCTCTCCATGTCTCTCTCTCTCTCTACTTAGGGAGGCCCTCCGCAACTTTGTGAGACCCGGTTTCAAAATAAAGGATAAAAAATAGGGCTGGGGGTGTAGCGCGGAGGTAGAACGCCCCTGGGTTCAATCCCCAGTACCGAAAAAAAAAAAAGAACCAGTAGAATTTATACGTTAAGAACTGAGATGGGAAAGCCCACAGCTCAACCTGGAGGCCCTTATTTTTTCTGCATGCAGATTTTGAGTAAATGTTAAAAGCCGTACTTCAGGTCTGGTCTTTTCTCCACAATATCTCCTGACATTTCTGGAGAAATGTACTGTAATACTCCTTGTTTACACGTGGGATTCAGAGGGACTGGGGGTGTAGCTCAGTGGTAGAGCACTTGCTTAGCATATGCAAGACTCTGGGTTCAGTCCCCAGCACTACACAAAAAAACAAAGTTGCATACAACTGGGATTCAGAGAGTTGTAAAAATTCACCCAATGTCACAGAGCTAGCAAATGAAGAAGCCAGGGCTTACACCCAAATCTTACTCTTTTTCACAATCCGTATGAAATGTTGATGTTCAGAAAGATCTTGTGTGTTTTGCCCTGTTTTGTTTTGGTTTTGGTCGAGTGAGTTTGGGGCGTGTTCTGTGCTTAGTCTCAGTTTAGGAAACCGTTGCCCATCCTTGCCCATCCTTTGCTCTGGGTGACAGGACTGACCTCTGTGGGCTGCATCCCAGAATCCCAGGTCGTTTGGCTTCCAGCTGGGTTCAGTCAGTGGAGAACCCTGGTGGAGATCTGAACCATAGCAGAAATAAAAGAAGCCAGAGTGTTTCTACTGGTGTCTTTCTGCCACAGGAGGGGGCCAGGGTCTGGGGCCGAGTCTCCTCCCCGATTCCAGATCCCACCTGACAGATTGCTGTGGTTCTGGCTTCTACCTTGGGCTCTGGCAATCCACCTCCTTCCTTTGGCCCTCCAACCTAGAGGTGGTAGTGACTTCCTGCAATTTCTGATCTCTGATTGTCCCGCTGTCCTATTTGGCTTCTTACTCTTTGATCATGTGTGCAACCAATCCCCTGTATTAAATTCTTTTCTTTAGAATACTTAGACTGGACTGTGCTTTCGTGTCCTGATTCAGACTAGAACAGAGATGAATACCATTTGAGAAGAACACATTTAGAACTGTGTGGAACACATCACATTCATTGACCACATTTCCAGTATTGTAAAGCAGGACTTTACCAATTTTGAATATGGATAGGGAATAAATATGACCTGTGCAGGCAGTTAGGAAGATCAAATATTTTGGTGTACCTTAGCCAGTGGCATTTCTCAGCTCTTCAAAGAGAAGGGTGGTGGCAGAAATCCCGTGGACCCCACTCATTGGCTACCGCTTCTTCACTGGCCTTCAGATGACAGCCAGACTTGGCACAAATCTGTTTACTACCCATGGGTCCTGCCTGGTATCTGGCCATTCACCATTGCTCTACCGTCTCCATGTGTCTAGTCCTATTTACATGGCAAGTGGCAGGAGCAAGGAGAACTCATCATAAGGCATTGCTGACACAAAGACACACAATATCCACCGACTTTCTCCAGGCACCTCCAAGAACATGGCTTCTTCCTTTCTCAGCAAGGATGCTCTGGCACACCTGTGTCTGAATATGGCACAGGGGAGTTATAATAACAAATATGAACTAGAAACATTAGGTCCAATTTGGTTTCCAAATTCCAAGTGAAAATTTCAATCCAGGCTATAGTGGGTAAGTTAGTCAGGGCTCTCCAGAAAAAAATATCTATAGTGTTTTATATACAGAGAGAGAGAGAGAGAGAGAGAGAGAGAGAGAGAGTGTGTGTGTGTGTGTCAACCTGACTGAACCAGAGAGTGCCCAGATACATGGCTAGACATAATTTTGTGTGTTTCTGAGAGGATGTTTTTGGATGAGATTAACATAGAAATAAGTAGACTAAGTATTTCAGTCAGTATTCTCACTGCTGTGGTCCAAAAAACCTGAAGACAACAACTTAGAGGAAAGGATTTGCTCACAACTGTGGAGATTTCAGAGGCTCTGTCCATGTTGGGCCAGATGAAGTCTACGGAGCTCAGGGAATGGCACTGGGAGCAGAGAGAGAGTATTCATGCAAGGGCTCTCTGCTCTCACATCACGGAGGCCGGAAGCAAGAGAGAGCTCATGAAGGTGGTTCGTGGATACATGCACAGTCCTCAAGGCCACACCCCCAGTGACCCACCTCCTCTAGCCACACCTTACCTGCCTAGGCCACCACTCAATAAATCCTTTACAATGGGTTCTTCCACTGATGAGATCAGAACCCTTATGATTCAATTCTGTCATCTCTAAACATTATACATGAGCTCTTCAGGGGACATTCGATATCCAAACCATAACACTGAGTAAAGCAGATTGCTCGCCCTAATGTGGGTTGGTGGGAAATCTGCCCACCAACTACACACACACACACACACACACACACACACACACTCTATTAGGCTATAGATGGAGCAGTGGAGCAGGAGGGTGTGTGGGGAGAGCTGATATTTTAGTTCAAAGGCCATCAGGTAAGATAATTTTCTTACTCAAGGAAGGTCAGCATTTTGTGGGCCGGGCGTGGTGGCGCATGCTTGTAATCCCAGTACTTTGGGAGGCGGGGACCGGAGGATCCGGGTTCGCGGCCAGCCTCAGCTCTTTCTCTCCCCTGTCTCTCTCTCTCTTTCTCTCTACTTAGTGAGGCCCTCCGCAACTTCGTGGGACCCGGTTTCAAAATAAAGTATAAAAATAGGGCCGGGGGTGTAGCGCGGAGGTAGAATGCCCCTGGGTTCAATCCCTGATACTGCAAAATAAATAAATAAATAAATAAATAAATAAGGAAGGTCAGCATTTTGTTCTATTCAGGCACTCTGAATAGAATATTCTGCCCACCCACATTAGGGAGGCCAATTTGCTTTATGCAGTCTACTGAGTCACATGTTAATCTCATCCCAAATCATCCTCCCCGACACACACAGAATGACGTTTGATGAAATACCTGGGCACCCCATAGACCAGTCAGATTAACACTAAAATTAATCATCACCTTAATGTAAGAGGTTTTACAGGACATAAAGATTAAAACCACAAGGATTATTCCCTTTACATGAGGTACCTACAGTAGCAAGTTCATAGAGACAGAAAGTAGAATGGTGAGGGCCAGGAGCTGGGGGGTGGGAGGATGGGGATTAAGCTTCAGCTTGGAATGATGAAGATTCTAGAGCCGATGATGGCGATGGCTGTACCACAATGTGAGTGTCCATATTGCCATCGAATTGAACATAATAATAGTTGAAACAGGAAGCTGTACATTATGTATATTTTACCACACTAAAAATTTAAAAATTAACAAAAAATACTACTTATATAATAGAATTATTGTTGTTTTTAAATAAGTGAAGAAATATTTTTATAATTTCTCAGCTAAACAAATAAAACAAGGACTGTTTTAGTTAGGTATTGTTGCCTAACAGATCACGCCCAAACCTCATAGCTTAAAACAACAATGAATTATTGTTATTATTATTAATGTTGTTAATTACTGTTCTGCTCTCTTGCTGGGATGCCTCATGCAGGGACAGTCACATAGGTCTCTCATGCACTTGCACCTTCTCTCCGTGCCGAGGGCAGAGCTGGCCGGCAAGCTGGGCCTTCTCTCTGTCTCCCCGTGGCCTCTCCAGGGGGCCATGATGGCTGGATCCTAAGAGTAATACAAGAGAGCCTAAGTAGAAGCCACCAGTCCTCCTAAGTCTAGGCTTGGAGCTGGCATCCGTCACAGTTGTCAGAGACTGAGCCAGGACAGAAAGCAAGTGTTCTTCCTCAATTTCACCTCAAGTCGTCAGCTCTAGGTAGAGATGAGAATTCCTACTAATCAAATGCTTGATTGAATCGAGTTTCAAAGTACACCACCACACATGACTGGCCAGTTTTCAAAGGCTTGGTTTTTACAACATCCATTTAATGTTAAAACTCTACAGAAATTCATTTCAACTTTCTTAGATGACTCAGAAGCCTGCAGCATCCTGGGGGGCCTGGGGTAGCCACCAGCAGCATTCATTATCATTTTGCTGGTCCCTGCACCCCAGAGCTGGTTGACAGGATGCCAAAGAGATAAACCGCTTTTACTGTAATTCACACTCTGAAAAAAAGGGATTTACTAAGCAAATTAAGAGGGTGAGGAAACTTGCAGGGGGTGACATTTAGCCTACTCTGAGACACCAAACTTTTCAAGCACTTTAGAAGCGCCATTTACATACAATTACAGGAATGCCTCATTTATCCACTCCTGTCAGAGAAGAGCCATTTCATATAAGTGGATGCTGTAGATAATGGTTGCGTCCCCCTAGAGGCACCGAGACATTTTAACCAGACTGGCCAGAAATCTTTCCCAAATGTATGATCAACCTCCTGAGTCTCCATGAACACACAGCACATGCCCTACTTTTCTTGGATGAGCCCAAGTCATCCTGACAGCTTATCATTATGCAGGTCCCTAGAAATGACAATGGCCTTAAAGTCACGACTAAATCATTCAAAACACATTAATTGTCTGCCTGCTTTCTGCCAGGTGCTCCGTTTTCTCTAGTTGGTTTTTTTCATTTTGTTTTTGTCCTAAGTTCAGGTGCAGAGTTGAGGCAGCCCACTCTTAGGTAAAGGCCCACTATTTTAACCAGTCTATTTTAACTTTTTAAAATCTCGGATCCCCCTACTCATCCCTCACCTCCGCTTAGGCACCCCAAGTCATGTGCTGGCTCTATGCTCTCTCCTAGACGTGTCCTAGTGAAATGCAGAGTGTCTTGTGTGTCTATGTTCTACATTGATAAAAAATAAAACTGTGGCCGGGTGTGGTGGCGCACGCTTGTAATCCCAGTACTTTGGGAGGCGGAGACCGGAGGATCCGGGTTCGCGGCCAGCCTCAGCGCTCTCTCTCTCTCTCTCTCTCTCTCTCTCTCCCTGTCTCTCTCTCTCTCTCTCTCTACCTAGTGAGGCCCTCCGCAACTTCGTGAGACCCGGTTTCAAAATAAAGTATAAAAAAATAGGGCCGGGGGTGTAGCGCGGAGGTAGAACGCCCCTGGGTTCAATCCCCGGTACCGAAAAAAAAAAAATAGAACTGTGTACAGGGCCTTCTGGCTCCTACTTTTTCACTGAAATTCATTTCTAAGATGGACTTGTCCTGCTTCTCAACATGGCCCTGTAATTCCTCTATATCTGCAGCATTTTGTCTTTGGAGTGTTCTAGGGATGAACAACCAGGTCACCTCTCATCCTTGTATCAGAAACTTCTCCAATAAGCACCTGTCTGCAGTCAGAAAGTCACTCTGGGGGCCAGACTAGGGCTCAGATGACAAGATTCCAGGGTCTATGTATACTCAATTTTATACATGCTATCAGATTTCATTCCTGAGTGGCTGTGTCAGTTTATATACCACCATTACAAGCCACCAGTTTATGAGAAGTCCTGAAATACAGTCACAGCATCGCCAACATTTGGTATTTTTCACCTTTTTTATTTTTTATTTTTTTGCAGTTTGGTGGTGTAAAATGGCACCTCCTTATTTTATTTTCTATGTTGCTGATTTTCCAGAGGTGGCGTGCCTCTCCATAGGGGCGTTAGCCATCCTGAGTTACACGGTCATTTTTTCTCCTAGTTGGTCACCTGTTGTTGACTGTCTGTAGTGACCGTCACCAAACCCAAATGATTACTTCTGATGTAGCAAATGCATTCCTCCCTGTTTTTATAGTCTTTTTCTCTCCACTACTAACCTCACCTATCACTTTCAGCCCCTCTGCCTACCCTTTTTCCCTCAGTCCCCCAAACCCAATTCCACACCACAGCCTTACTCATCTCCCTCTCTGTTCCGCCCTTTTCTCACGCTCCCTGTTTGTCAAGTTTCTATCAAGCCTTAAAGCCAGATTCAAATCTCCACTTAAAGCCCTAAAGAAAATGGGTCTTTTACTCCAAGTTGGCGCGCCACCGCACTTGCATTTCCGTCTAGCACGCGTGTCTTTCCTTCCTCTCCTAAGTGACCTCCATCTCTCCCTATAAGACAAAAACTGCGTAAAGGCAGGGCTGGTGCGCCGCCCACTTTCCATTCCCGGGAAGGGTAACATAGTGCCTACAGGTAGCAATTGTCAATAGGTGTCTATCAGACAAATTAAATTGATTAAATATAGTTTACAGCCTGAAAAGTGAGCTGTCTCCAGCCAACGTTCATGAAACCTATCAGAGTATGGTGACACGAAAGACAACTCCAAGGTCAAGGCAGGGACCAGCTTCCCCTGTGGAGCAAGTAAAGGAATAGAAGGAATTCATCCAGCATGCCCGAGGCTCTGGATTCAGCCGGTCTCTATGAAACAGATCTCTTACATGTGGGAGGAGAAAATGGAGCATTCGGAACATACTAGATCTTTCCTCCAAGCAGTGAAGATGTCTGATGATCCCATTCCACAATGATACCTCTGCTGTATTCTGGTAGTTTATCAAACCACCACAAAATAGTGCTTAAAGCAATGGTGGCGATTTATAAATATCATCTCTCACACATTTGGGAGTTGAGTAGACTCAGGGGGGCAGATGTTGCATAGGAAGTAGGTGGGCTCCTGTGGCCATCAGACTGTGACTGGAAGCGACATCATCTTGAAGGCCTCTGCACTCACTTGTCTAGTGCATGGACTCGACCGATGGGGCTGAGAAAGCCGTGGCTCCTGGGACACCTCTCTCTCTAGGTGGTCTCTGAAGCATGGTGGCTTAAGGGTAACTGGCCTTACATGGCAGTTCAGGGCTGCAAAGTCACACGTTCTAAGAGATAGAGAAAAAGAGCAAGTGAGCCAGGAAAAAGCCCTGAAACTTTTTCAGACCTAGCCTCAGAGTCGGGCATCACTTCCATTCTACTCACTGAGGCTGTCAAAGACAGGAAGGACATAAACTCCATATTTTGATGGTGAGTGGCAAAATCTGTGAGATCTGAAATACTATGATGGCTATTTGGGGAAAATATAATCAGCCATACTTTGCATCTTCTTAAGCCAAAAACCAGAGTGAAGGTACAGACTACCTTCATCTCTGAGCCTTGGTCGCCCACTCTGTAGAGAAAGTTGGGTCAAGCCAGTGGTTTTCACATTGGTTTATAGTAACTTTTATGTAACACAATCTCTTTCCAAGACTTAAAATATGAAGCAGGTACATATGAAGTTGTTATCTTGAAATAAAGATGACAGGAAGCCCCACCCACTCAGCCTCCCCTTTCTACCCCAAGCACCAGCTGGGATAGTCTCTGCCTTGACAGTCGCATACCCTCAAGGAGGAAGCCAGTCCCAGGATTGGGTTTTCTCCCTGGCTCCCCAGTCTGTGCCTAAAGGTTCAGCAACCCTCCTTCTCTCCCCCACTCCCATTACGCAGCCTGAGAGCTGATTGATTTAACCTAACAGAGATAGATTGGTGGAATCGCCCTTGTAGTAGGTGCTAGAGAGTAATGACACCCGGGAGGGACAGGTAAGCGAAAAGGGAACAAACCCAGGCAATTTCCAGACATCTCCACTGTCCATTACTTTGTTCACTTAAATAAACAAATAACCCCCAGGCAATCAGCAGCCAGAACACCAGCAGCTGCAGGAATGATTTCCTTTCATTAGATGCAAAGACTAATCAATGGCCCTTCATTGCTCCACCACAAGCCCGAGCGGAGGAGCAAGTCCCCAGCCAGCTCTTCACTTCTAGGCATCTCCTCCACGCAGGCTGGAGTCAAAGTACCAGTTCCACCCTGCTGGAGCTCTGAAGGTCAACAGCTGAAAGAGGCCAGCCCGCCCCACATGGCTGGGGTTCTCTGCTAGAAAAGGCTGAAGGGAGCAACCAGGTGGGCCCAAGATGCAGGTTAAAATGAAGTGTGAGCTGGGCGTGGTGGCACACGCTTGTAATCCCTGTACTTGGGAGGCTGAGTCAGGAGGATCTGGGTTCGTGGCCAGCCTCAGCTACTTAGTGAGGCCCTCCACAACTTAGTGAGACCCTGTTTCAAAATAAAGAATAAAAAATAGGACTGGGGGTGGAGCTTGGAGGTAGAATGCCCCTGGGTTCAATCCCTAGGACCACAAAAAAAGAAGTATGAAAGGGCTCTTTCAGGAGCCCTGGTCAGCTGTATGGGGCCATGGGGCGGTACAGGAAAAAGTACTAGGTTCACTTAGAAGCAGCACCTGCATCAACCTCTAGAGTCCACTCTGATCTTTGAATGCATCCAGGGAAAGCCAAAAATGGAAGACACAAGTCTCCTTTTCCCAATGAATGGATCGCTGAATTGGGACAGGAGCCAGGCTGACCCTCCAGCCACATAACCAGTGAGCAATCCATCCAAGCAGCCAGAGCTCACTTTCTCTCACTTTGGCTGTGCTCACGACTTCTACTTCCTTCCCCCATGGGCCTATCCTGGAGTTAGTCTTGGAGAAAATTCTAGGTCACACATCCCCAGAACTACTCCAACCTTGACTTAGGTCCAGGACATTGTTACCATCTCTGATTATGAATTTAGTGAGCATAGCAGAATCAAAATCAGGGTCCTTTCCAGGGATGTTCAAGAAGAAAGCCTAACGGACAATTCCATCTTCTCTGCTGCAGCAAGGGAATCTGGTGTTCTGATTCAGTAAACCTCAAATTCCCGTCATTTTCTTAGTAGCATCATGGTTTGGGCCATAGCTCACATTTTATTTATTTAATACTTTTCAATTAAATGGGCTCAGTTTTATAAGAAAAAAAGGAACATATTTGTTCTAAAGAAAACTTTTTATCACTGCCCAAACTAGAAAACCAATATTATTTGCCATGAATTGACTGTGCCTCTAAAAATAGGCACAATAGGAGTTCATGGTGAATTAAACACAAATGTTTTACTCTGCTCATTCCTGAAACCCTTGTAAAATGACAGTTAAAGAATAAAAAACAAAAAGGCACAAACCCACAGGACCAAAAAGAATAGAAGAGGCACAGATAGCAAACGACAGGTGTCAATAAAATTTGGGAAACTAGTGAAAAATGGGTTAAGACCAATTGACATCTAGGTCTGGAAAATAAAGAAGAAAAGAGCTGAGCTGTGCTGAGTAGTAGCACCCCGGAAAGGGACCTAGAAAGATGGCAGTTCAAGTAGGGCTTAACCCAGGAGGATTGATGGAAAGTCTGAATTAGCATCTGTCAGACTTCCATCTCCTACCATCTCCAGCCAGGGACACTTCTTTCCTCTTCCCAAAAGAAGATGGGATGCTTATTAATTGGGGAAGACAGACTTTTCATCATCAATTGCATTTTGTGACACATATTATAAAAGTTGCAAACACAACCAGCAGCAGTAACAAGTCCTTAGTGTCTTCCTAGATATCACACACTCCATGGGTAATAGGAAGTTGGCCTGCATGTCCTAAAATGACAAGGCCGAAGAGACATTGGAGAACTCTGTAGATTACATCCATGAAACAGAAACACAAGACTATAAAAAGGAACACTTAGAAA
>PVJS01063706.1:0-10419 GCA_004027185.1 Glis glis | reverse complement strand
CGCCGGGCGTGGTGGCGCATGCTTGTAATCCCAGTACTTTGGGAGGCGGAGACCGGAGGATCCGTGTTCACGGCCAGCCTCAACTCTCGCTCTCTCTCTCCCTGTCTCTCTCTCTCTCTCTCTCTCTCTCTCTCTCTCTCTCTTTCTCTCTCTCTCTCTCTCTCTCTCCTTAGTGAGGCCCTCCGCAACTTCGTGAGACCCGGTTTCAAAATAAAGCATAAAAAATAGGGCCGGGGGTGTAGCGCGGAGGTAGGACGCCCCTGCGTTCAATCCCCGGTACCGCAAAAATAAATAAATAAATAAATAAATAAATAAATAAATAAATAAATAAAAGTGTGTGTGGGGGGGGGTTAATGGGGTAATGAAGTAGAAGAGGACCAGAGATGGGGAGAGACAGAACGTTTGCATTCTTTGATCTGTTGAAGGAGGGAGGGAGGAGAGGTGAGGGAGAGAATGGAAGGAAAGAGAGGGGAGAGGGCGAAGACAGTAGGAGAGAGGGAGAGAGTATAGGAAGAAATGCCTGTGCTGTGACAGCTGGGCCAAAAAGACATGCTCACCTTGGCAGGCTGCCCTTGTTCTAATTTTCCTTCCTCTGTACCAGCTTCCTCACTAAAAATAAATAAGTATCAAGGTATGATTATTTATGATCATTGCTGCACTTATTGGGCCTGGCACTGTGCTAGGTTGTGGGGCTATAAGGATAAATAAGACAATTCCTTCCCCCTCCTTAATTTCTATTTGAGGGTGGGTATAACTAGGAAATTTCAATAGAGAACAAGATAAGAACACAGCATCAAGGGATACCATGGACAGCATCCAGTTATGTAAGTATTTCAGGCGTTAAAAAGCTTTCCCAGAAAAGGTGATCTGTTAGAATGAGTGGGACCTGGCTTAGGAAACGAGTGGGAGTTTTAGGCAAGTAGAACACCATGTGCTGAGAATCAGAAGCAAGGGAGCACACAGAACATAAGTGAAACTGTAAGTGGGCATTGTTATCCCCAAACAAGCTAACCACAGCAGAGAGAGTCAGTATCTCCAGGTTACACAATTAGTAAGTGGCATCTGGGATCTGACACCAAGTTTAAGCCCAAAGCATTTGTTCTTCACTGCCACACTACAATCTCCTCCCAACACCTACTTCCCCCAGAACCTGCCCTTAAGTCAGTCACAGGTAGGCTATAAGGTTAGCAAAAAAAAAAAAAAAAAAATACAAGTCTGGCCATAATGTCTTCAATTACTTTTCAGTAAGCAGAAATCACTGAAAAGCATTCTATTTTGCATGAGCGGTTGTATTCTTTTACATGAGTGGTTATATTCTGGATCTTTAGGCAAGATTTCATTTTATGGATCAGCCAGCTAGATCTTTTTCATTTGGAGAAGTACAGGGTAGTAATTTCAAGTAGAGGACACTACATTCATGGAAATAAATCAGTGAACATTTGTGACTTAAATTTAATGCTATACATGATACTTTACAAAATGACAACACAATAAGTAACGTTACTACAGTATCACCAGTTTCATTGCCAGAAATTAAATTACTTGTCTTTTCCTGCTGGCTTCAGTGAGAGGCGGAGCCATTGATTCTGATAGCTTACAAAGACTCCTCAAGAGCCCACACTGATAGAATTCTTATCCAAAGTAGACTGAGTACACGTGTGCTGAAGTTCTGTTTGAATTTTGGGAGACAGGATTTAGAAAACCTATTCTGGCCACAGGTTTGATAATACATAGTCATTGATTCCAAAGAAACAACTTGACATGACACTTTAAATGTTCTGCAAAGTTCAGATTGTTAGCTGTGCATTTATTCTGCTGAGTGCTTATGAATAAGTGTCTACCCTATTTAGAGGTGCTTACATTCTATTAAAAATAAAGCATTGAAGAAGTATGGTAATGTCTCTAATAATGTGCACAACTCTTATTTGGATATTTTTTACCATTCTGTGGCCTTTGTGGAACAGGGAAGCTTTGCTTTTCTTTTTTTTAAGCACCTCTGAAAGCAATACTATCTTTTTCTCTTTCTTGAGTCTTCCATTGCCTGCAGAGAAGTTCAAATCCTTGCTCTACAGTGCTCATCACTAGTGACACAATCTAGACTCAAAGCAATATGCTGTTTGAAATGTGAACTACACCTTCCCCAACTACTAGCCTCATATTAACCAAAAGATGTCCTTTGAATGCAGCCCTTAGCCCATTCAACTTTCTAATTGAAGTCAGAGATCTACGCTCTGCCCTGCCCTTTTACAGAGAAGCCATGTGTTATAGTATACATCAGAATGGGAAGATGCTAGAATCTCTGTGGAAATACACTTTGGGAGGGGAGACATGTAAACATTATTTCAATTTCATTCAAATAGAGCTCTTATTCCCAATCTTATTTTAACTCTTTCTTTGTACCCCTTAACTGTAGGGGTTTTCAAATGTTAGAGACAACCATGCACTTACAGATCTCTCCAGGTTTTCCTCTTGCCCTTTGATTGAAGAAATAATTTTCTATAGGACTCTGGAGTGAATGGATTAATATTGATCAGAGACAGTGAGGTGGTCTCATCCATGAGGGGAGCAGGTGTGAGTCTCAAGTGCTTAGCGCTTCGGGAGGAGAGCTTCCCTGTTGAAGAAGTCCCCAGCTGGCTCAGCAGGATCTGAATGAGGATAACCAAAGCCAAGTCAAAATAGTGTTAGGAAAAAGAAAAGAGTTCCATATTAGTTAGCCAGTTAATATTTAAACCAAAGAATGTTATTGCTAAAAGGGGCCTTAAGGATAATCTGGTTCAGAACATGCAAACTCATTTCATTGTGACTGATACTCCTCTAAAAAATAGAGAATCCTGGTCTCTGTTTCTAAATATTCTAATTCATGAGGTCAACACAGGAATCTGTACTTAGGTTTAGCTCCACCCCTTTGCCCTGGGCAATTCCGCTAGCAATCTATGAAACCCCCCAATTCCAATCCTACCTTCACTTTGTAAAATGAAGGCATTTAAGTTTAGATAAACAATAAATGATTCTATAGAAAACCTGATCCTTACATTCTCAGTTTATAGTTTAACATCCCCTCAGTTATTCATCCAAATGTTTGTTTGGTGTCTAATAAGTATCAGATGATCAGCTAAATTCTGAGTGGTACAGAGGTAAATTCTAGCTCTTAAGGAATATAGAGTCCATTAATCAGCAACTCATCAGTGTCTCAGAAACAATCACTGTTGAGGGAAGGATTCCAAAGACTAGCTAAACATGAAAACTTAAAATACAGCATTAAATGAGAAAAGCTTCATGAAGTGGAATAAAGAGGTTGAAAAATAGTACTCTAGAATAATCTTTTAAGATGTCAGGGTTTTGCAGTGGCTACAACCAGCTGCCAATAAATAGGAGTACATACAAGACTTGCACTCCAAGTGTGGTAGAGTAAGAGGATATAGGCCTAAACCTAACCAGAACTAAAGCAAAAGGCAAGGGGAAAGGTCAAAGACAAGGAATTCTGAGACAGCAGAATGCCATTAGACCTAAGAGACCTCAGAGTCAGGGGCCAGAGAAGCACCTGTGCTGTAGATCTGCAAGTATACATAGACAATATACAGACATGAGGGAACCTCACAGTACAATCATTGCACGGTGAGGCTCTTTACAAAAAATTCTACTGTTTTGATGGTCTCTTCCCATGACTTTTTAGTAGAGAACCAGAAGCTAAAATATAACTCATTAAAAAGCAAATCTACAAGGAATGAATATTGGACTTATAAACATTCAATAAATGATTAATATATAAGCAAAAACAAAGGAAGCTACAGAATACACATAATAACTTTTTTGTGAAGAAAAATATGTCATTGTCAGAATCAAGGATTCTCACAGGGGTCTTGCATACATCTTAGAGTTCACAAGGGGCTATAGTCAAAGCCCTCACTGACAAAAATCATGATTTTTCCAGTGAATTTATCATAAGGACTGACTATTGGTTCAAAATCATGATTTTCCAGTGAGTTTATCATAAGGACTGACTATTGGTTCAAAACTATTTAGTCACACTTCTCAGCCGGGCGTGGGGGCACACGCTTGTAATCCCAGTACTTTGGGAGGTAGATACCCGAGGATCCGGGTTCGCGGCCAGCCTCAGCTCTCTAGCTGTCTGTCTGTCTGTCTGTCTGTCTGTCTCTCTCTCTCTCTCTCTCTCTTTCTCCCTCTCCTAAGTGAGGCCTCCGCAACTTCGTGAGATCCGGTTTCAAAATAAAGTATAAAAAATAGGGCCGGGGGCGTAGCGCGGAGGTAGAATGCCCCTGCGTTCAATCCCCGGTACCGCCAAAAAAAAAAAAAAAACCAGTTCTCAATTTTCAGTATGTTTTGGGACATGAACTTAGAATTACAGTAAAGCATTCTCTGCGAAATTGTTTTTTGTAATGGAGATTATCATACGGAAAGCAAAAACACATCTATGACCTATGAAACGGTGGGCTTTCCACACCTGGACTGCTGCACATAGCTCTGTCGCCACACTTCAAGGAACATAAAAAAAAAAAAGAGCCTAGGAAACTTTCAGATAAGAAGAAAAAGTATTCACAGGGGGGCAGACAACATCAGAATTTCGAGCGTGGAAACATGAAGGCCAATAGAATGTGTCTGTTCCCTTTGTGATATGGGGAAGGACATTAGTAACATCCAGTATGAAAAGAAATTCTGCCTGGAGGTAAAGCAGACTGAAAATTTCTGGAAAGAAGACCTGGGTTGAGAGTGAAAAATGTGCTCCCAGGAGGATAGATAAATTCCAGGGTCACAGCTCTGGGCAGACAATTAAGGGAGGTAAGAGAAATTTGGGAGACATCTTGACTTCTGAAGATGGTGAGCAGAGAAGACAACTTCCCACCAAGAAGCAACATTATAGGATTTCAGATCTGGGAAAATAAAGGCTCAGTTTTTACAGTTATTCCCCTGATGCTCCAATCTCTTCTTCTGTTCCAATCGAGCCATCATCACCTAGTGTTCAATACATTTAGCCTCAGGGACCTTATTACCTCCTAAGGATGATTTTCTATCTATAGATAATTCTGCTAGGAATTCCTTATGGAGAACTAAAGTCAATTTCACATGATTTCTGGTTTTTATCCCTCAGGCAAAGCTGAACGAAGCCAATCCTTCTTTCCTATGCAGCCTGGTCCTCCACAGAACATTACCAATTGCCATCTCTCTGACTCCTTTCCTCTGGCCCTCATCCCAACCATATTTTCATAAAGTATGTACTTTCCCAGTTGCATTTCCAGTTTCTCTCCCAAGCTCTATTCTCTGAATATCCTTCAAATCTTGGCACTATCCAAGATCTCTAACTTGGAACAATTCTCTTCTTTGGCACTCAAGCTATGTGACCTTTTCCCAATCCATGGCTTTAACAGTTTCCTAAAGGCCATAGATATCCGAATATGGATCATGGACTTCCATCATTTTCCCGTGCCCCAGACTCATTTATCCAACTACTTAAACCACATGTCTGCTTTTTCTCCAAACCTGTGCCTATATAGTGACTTCTATCTTGATTCAAGGTACAGTCTACTCAGTCAATCAAGCAAAACCCCCACAGTCATCTCAGATGCCTCCTTTCCCCCTCCATCCCGTTAGTTACCAATTCCTGACCTCTCTCAACTTCCACTCCTGTCCTAGTTCAGGCCTGTCTCTGTTCTTAGAATTATTTGTGAATACTGCCCTGCCTCCACACCCTCTCCTACGCCATTCCATCTGATACATGAAGGCCACTATGTGTTTTTAAATGCTCCTATTCAGCCAGATGCAGTGGTACATGCCTGTGATCCTAGTAGTTGGGAAGAAGAGAAAGGAGGATCGCAGGTCTGAGGCCAGCCTCAGCAACTTAGGGAGACACTCAGCAATCTAGTGAGACTCTGTTGCAAAATGTTTTTAAAAAATTATTTTAAGGGGGCTGGGGGTATAACTTAGATGTTGAATGCCTTTGGACTCCATCCACAGTACCAAATAATAATAATAGTAAAATAAAATAAAATAAAATAAATGCTCCCACTCAAAACCATTTAGTGGCTCTCTCAACACTTTTAGGATGAAATCTTGATCCAGCTCTTGCCCACCTACTCTTGCCTCGTTTCCCACCTCTCTCACACTCAATAACATGCAGTTTTCCAAGTGCAGCATGCTCTCCTCTCCCCACCCCACCTCCTTAACATGGTGGGTGCTTTTTCCTTTGCCTAGGATTCTCATTTTCCTCTTCTCTGCCTGAATAACTCCAAATGGTCCTTCAAGACTTTCCTCAAACATTACTTCCTTTGAAAAGTCGTCCCTGATATTTTGAGGCTTAATTCCTAACTCTTCCTCATGGTACTCTACCATTCCTCTGGCACCTATGATCTGAGCTTTAAATATTGTTTCAGTTATTTGTTTACCTTTATTCACTTTGGGGGCACTTTTTGAAGGCAGCGAATGGAAGATCTGCTAACATGTCAAGGTGTTCAGCTAAATTATGAATGCTCAAATGGGCAAAATATACACGTCATGTCATGTCATCTTGCCTGCGAGCTCTTCCTCAAGCGACATTCTCAGCCCATTCTCCACCATGGATCAAAATTATACCAATGTTCACCGCCCTTCACAGGCTTCCCTCGCCTTTCCTTCCTTCCTAATCACCCCCGAGAATCAATCTGCCCTGAGGACTCCCACCACTTTTTTTTCTTTTGTTTTTGCAGTACTGGGGATTGAACCCAGGGGCATTCTACCTCCGGGGTACACCCCCAGCCCTTTATTTTGAAACAGGGCCTCACTAAGTTGCGGAGTTGAGGCTGGCCACGAACCCAGATCCTCCTGTCTCAGCCTCCCAAGTACTGGGATTACAAGCATGCGTCACCATGCCCGGGCGACCATTCTTGAAGCACTTATCACAGTGTCTATTGACACAGCTCCTCTCTCCCTTATTCCTGCTCTCTCCCTCTTCTCTCTCCCTCCTCCCTCCCTCTGTCTCTGTCCCCCATCTCTGTTTCCATTTCTTTCTCTCCTACACTGTAAGCTCTTTGAGGGCAAAGACTATATATTATGCCACGTATCCACAGTGGGTTCTCAAAACAAAAAATGAATGAACGTTCAATTGTTTGGTATCTGGACCATGAAAAAATCTGCTAACAGACACCTGAACATAATTGTCTGCAGTTCCAACAAGAAGCTTAGTGTCTGCTGTTAGACATGGCATGCGTGCTGAGCAGGCACTGAGGAGACCTGCTGACAGCCACGGTCCTGCAAGCAGGATCACAGATGTTGTTATAATGATCTTGAGTACCTCCAGCTGAGCCAGCAGGAATCAGAGGTAATACCGTCCTCACGATCACACTCCATGACACCAGAGTCTATTAGAGAGTGCCCTGCCTCAACCTGGCTGAAATAACAGGAGTGATGTAATAGGAGACCAACCCCAGCAAAAATAAACATACTGACAGCAAGCATTGCTTATTTGCCATCCTCAATTTCTTTTCTTTTTTTTGTGTGTGTGGTACTGGGGATTGAACCCAGGGGCATTCTACCTCCAAGCTCCACCCCCAGCCCTATTTTTTATTCTTTATTTTGAAACAGGATCTCACTAAGTTGCAGAGGGCCTAAGTAGCTGAGGCTGGCCGCAAACCCGGATCCTCCTGTCTCAGCCTCCCAAGTACTGGGATTACAAGCGTGTGCCACCACGCCCGGCTTGCCATCCTCAATTTCTAAAGTATGAACAAGTTACTTCTTTGCTCACATATACTAGAAGAGCCTGTACTTCTCAGGCCAAAGAGGGGAAAGGAGTTCCTGCTGGGAAGAACAGCAGCAAAGATATGAATATGTTCAAACAATGAATGTGAACACTCTTGTGTTAGCAAACCTTAGTAAGTAATTACCCCCATATATACAGTGGGTTGGTATAATGGAAAGAACAATAGACTAAGCCCCCCCACCAGCAAAAGAAAAAAAATCAGGTGTCTAGTCCTGAGTCTGCCATTGACTAAGCTATAAGGCAGCTTATCTCTTGGGACCTTGATTTTATCATAAGTAAAGGCCACAGATTGGCTTCAAAGCTCATGGTTCCTTCCAGCTAAAATATTCTTTAGGAACTCCCCCACCCCACACCCACACTTATTGTGGCCAATACCAAAGAATTACTGGAACCAATTTTTTACCTCTCCTTTAGTATTGCGGATTGAACCCAGGGACATTCTACTTCTGAGCTACACCCCCAGTCCTATTTATTTATGTGTATTTATTTATTTATTTATTTTGTTTTGAAACAGGGTCTCGCTAGGTTGCTGAGAGCCTCGCCATGTTGCTGAGGCTGTCCTCAAACCTACAATCCTCCTGACTCGGTCTCCCAAGGATTGGGATTACAGGTGTGTGCCACCACACCCGGCTGCACCAATGGTTTTGAAAAGACAAGCAGCCGACATTTAATTCTGTTTTCTGGTAGCTTTAAATTCTCCTTCATTTCCACCAATAAATACGTAGCTGGGGTTACACACAGCCGCAAGGCAAGTCTCTCACAGACACAGCTGCACTGAAGGGAAGCAGATCTTGGTGGCCTCGGTCCCTCCACCCCAGTTCACTGACCTTGGGAGTGGAGAAGCTGTCGCCATGGGACAGCCTGCTCCTTTTTCCTGGGGGTATTGGCGTCGGGGGACATTTGGGAGTGTCTGACACTCGAATCCGCAGAGCTGGATCTGGACTTTTCTTGTGTTTCTCCTGAGAGGTATCCCATTCCCACAGGTTACCCTGGGGAGTCCGGGGAGTCCCGGGAGCCTCCAAATCCTGAGCCTCACCCTCCTCTCCCCGCTCAGGGCTTTGGCTCTGGGCCTCCATGCTTTCTCGCGCTGTGTTCTGGCCTTCATCCTCAGTCTCTTCTTCACTAAAGGAAAAGTTTAATTTCTGGCTTGGCTCTTTCTTAGTACCTCCGTCATCCATCTCAGTGAAATAGCTTATAGCACAGGCAAGGAGGTGTCTCAGAGGGGACACTGTGAATCTATAGGTGAAGGGAGGAGAAATTAATTGAAACCAGCGAGTTCCACAACTTTAGTGGGCCTTCCCCTCTACCAGCTAACAGCTGTGAGACACACTGTTAATTTTCTCTCTTAAGTACCACAGATCAGTAAGGCCTCAGCTTATCCTAATTTCCATTCTGATTAAAGAAAATTCCACTAACTTTCTGAGCAATTAAATCTGATTCATGTGCAGAATTTTTCTGGCTACCCCGCAGTCTCCCTTATGTCAATGTGCTGCAAAATACTAGTGAGATAGTTGGATTTCTTTAACTTAGCATGGCTTTATTAAAATGGGTTAAAGCTCATTATCCGAAGACATTATTTTCACTCATTTATACCTGCCATGTATAAATATCACCCTCACCTCCCATCCACTCCCCAGTCACCCAATGGCTAACAGCAGGTCATTAGACGTTAGTGTCACCTGGATATGATAATGGTCCTTAAGCAGCTCTGACAGGTCTTGGCTGGAGTCCATATCCCTGATGGAGACACACCTGAGAACCTTGCCAAGCACACCTGCTCTGATCACATACCCCTCCTTCCCCACCACTAGCAGTTAAAGCTTTGAGAGAATTGAACACACTTTTAAACTGACATAAGAAAAGCTAGAGAGACCAGCAACACGTAGAAGCAGATGCTGACCACTTTAAAGTGGCAATTGATTTTCCCCGAAATGCCTTATTTTGTAAATTTTTCTTACAGTTTGGTAAGTTCTGTGTGTGTGTGTGTGTGTGTGTGTGTGGCACTAGGGATTGAACTCAGAGGCATTCTACCTCTGAGCTACACCCCCAGGCCTATCTTATTTCTTATTTTTGAGACAGGGTCTCACTAAGTTGAGGAGGTCCTCACAAGGTTTCTGAGGCTGGTCTTGAACCTGCAATCCTCCTGTCTCAGCCTCCCATGTGCTGGGATTACAGGCATGCACCACCACGCCTGGCTCATTATTGAATTTCTTTCTCAGAGACCCCCATAGGAAGGGTAAAACAAAACAAAACAAAAACCTCTTTGAAGGGAAAAAACTAAACTACCAAACAAGTCATCATTCATTCTTCTGGATGGACACCCAAAGGAGATGAAGTCAGGCTCCGGTAGACGCCTGCGCCCATGTTCACTGCACCACTGTTCTCAATGGCCAGGATAGGGAACCACTGACTCGGTGCCCATCGATGGAGGAACGGAATGTTTAAGATGTGGTATAGAGCCGGGCGTGGTGGCGCACGCTTGTAATCCCAGTACTTGGGAGGCTGAGACCAGAGGATCTGGCTTCGCGGCCAGCCTCAGCTCCTTAGTGAGGCCCTCCGCAACTTAGTGAGACCCTGTTTCAAAATAAAGAATAAAAAGTAGCCGGGCGTGGTGGCGCACACTTGTAATCCCAGTACTTTAGGAGGTGGAGACCGAAGGATCCGGGTTCGCG
>PVJS01063705.1:0-10420 GCA_004027185.1 Glis glis | reverse complement strand
GAATACATGTAATGTTAGAACTACTCAGAACTTTGGGGACTATTTCAATTACAACTTATAAAGATGGTGAACCAGGGGCCCAGATAAGACCTTTTCCCTTCTCTAAAACTCAGCCCCAAATAAGCTAGTTCCATGAAACATTCAGAGTTTGTTCCATATGAATCCCCTTGGTCCCTGGACATGGGATTTGGTTTTTGCTGTGTATTTGTCTCTTTGTGAAGATGCCACTGTAATGATATCTTCCTGGGTATTGTATTGGATGTAGGGGGTAGGGAGAGTGGATTGCCCAACCTCTAACTCTCCCAGCTTTAGCAAGAAGCTGAAAGGAGCACAGCTCCTCTGTCTCTAGCACCCTAGTGCTTCTTCAGCCAGTGAACATGTTCTTCTTAGGAGAACATTCAAAAGTGTCTAGTTTGACTTACATACCAAAGAAAAATAATTATGGTATACTTCATAAGTCAAATTTTAATGAACTGCTTAGTTACCATTAGAGTCATTAGATACAAAATATGAATCTAACTTTTTTCACAAATATCTCAATTCCTGCCATCTCTATCAATTATTCAGATTTGTACTCAGGCTCCAGATTAGTCATGGCAACTAGTTCCTAATCTAACAGCAGTGCAAGAAGCTTTCATCCCCCTTCCTTCCCAGAGCTGTAATCAAATCAATAGCCACAATTCTGGCTTCCTGGCCTCGGGCTGAGCCAGTCACAGCCACTAGAAAAATGGCAATGCTGAGAGGGCTTTGTTATTTGTCATAGAAAGATATCTCACTATTGATCACTAAGGCAAAGAAAAGCTGGTGGCAGGATGGGGGAGCTAATGGAAAGAGATGAGATAAAATCCAGCTGGGGGTCCCTGAGGTCATTCTGTGGATAACTGAAGGAAGTTTGGGTGAGAATCTGAAAGAGCAAATAAAAGAACCCCAATTCTGCAAGCACCACACGGAGAATCTGACAGCCCTTGCTGTCTTGGTGTATGTTATTTTTTTCCAGCTGAACTACCTAATGATCAAACATGACATACCTCATGCTTACTAGCTTTTGTTCAGGAAATATTCTGAAATTTGCTACCCAGCTGGAGGCTAAGACTGTGTACATTCTTTCCACTTTACTAGAAGACATTTTTCAGTAGGAATGCCTCTATGTGTTGTTACTGCTGTGCAGATGTGCCTGGCTTTATGCAGGTAGGTTTGAGAAGAGTTCTGTAAATTGAATTTTTGTAAATTAAATTATATTTCCTCCCTTCAACACAATACAATCACAGCAGCTTTATCCCCATTTGGGATCTAGTTTCAACTTACAAAAACTTGAAGATTAGTGCCTGCTTCTGACCTCCAGTCCAATAATCAATGACATCAAAACAAAAACAAAGAAAAAATAAAAAAGAAACCTACTGTTTCAAAGGGCTCCATTAGAAATAACAACAATGTCAAAGCCTCAGCTCTATTTTCTTGATTGCTGCCTATGCATCACACTGGGCAGTTTACATATGTTATCACATTTAACCCCAGAAGTACCTGTTCACATGGGGATTTTTATGCCATGCTCACAACTGCAGAAACTAGATATGAGCGAAATTAGTTTAAACAAGTTCACATAACTACTTAGCAGTGGATCAGGGCTACCCCATGCCTGTCTGATTTCAAAGCATTAGCTGTTTCAATTACTCTACTGACTTCTTAGTTTGGAGCACCAAATGTGAAATTTGCCACCAATCTATAGTTTTGAAAGGGGATGGGATACCTAAAAGCTCTAATCATTACCTGGAGTTTAGGCTTGACTCCACACTAACTTGCTGTGTGAATTTCAGTGAGCATCTTCCTTTCTCTAGTTCTCTTGGTCTGTCATCTGTGAATTTAGGAGATTGATTCAAGTAATATCTAAGGTCCTTTTTACCTCAGGAAGCTCATTGCTATATACTTTTAAGAGAAATACATTAATCCTTAAAATCCACTCAGGTGCGATTTGATGCCACAGGTCTTTCACAAGTTCTTCCAAAATGGATCTTTTTCTGCACTGATCAGCTATGACATGACACCGATCGCTATGAAGTCTATAAATGCACACCTTTTTGACCTTATACTTCAAGCTAGCGCATTTTGTTCTGGTCTCAGTAATGTCAAATGAACAATTTGACTGAATTTTTCACTTTTCAGTAGATCATTTTGACTTTCTTGTCTAAATGTCCTGCCTTTGCCAATACAATGATATCCTACCTGGAAAATGGCTTTTTAGGGGGCCTCCAATTGGCCTTTTAGAAAGCAACAAAAAGGCTCTGGCAGGCCTGTCATTAACTCTGAAGTAGTTAAAAGCAGGATGTCGGCCGTATCTCATGCACCGCAGACATACTGTGCCTTACTCTGCTGCACTTTCAGGAAACGATCTGGAACACCAACCTCTAAAAGGAGCTGTGCTCCTGCATACCCAAATGTGGTTCAAAATCCATGTAAATAAATATACATGAACTGAACTGAAACAGCTGGGGAGTTCTCAACAGAGACCTCTAATGACCTCTGAATTGGAAGGGCCACAGCTGATCAAGGAATCATTACTAAGATTAAAGGCTTATGCCAAAACCACTGTGAGACTTAAGCTACTGAATTTACAATGTTGATGGCATAAACTGGAAAGCACTAACTAGCCATATTAATGTGCTGCTTGAAAGTCAAAGGAAACACAGAAAAAGCTGGATTATTTCTCTATCTTTTTCCACACTTGCAGTGAAAACTCAGCTGTTGAGCTTCAGGAGATAAATTGTTTTGTATCACAGCCTACATTATTGTTGATGCAAGGAAACTTTCTTGCCCTTTAGGTAAGTTGTTCATAGCACAATACTAAAGAATTTGAGTTTAACCAACAGTGTCCATGTAAGGAAACCTGGCTGCCAGGATATTAGAAAAAAGTAGAAAAGTCTGGTACAGGAAGATTAGGGATAAGGAAATGATTTAGCTATGTGGCTTGTTCTGTCAATGGTGGTTGAAGACTGGGAAGATGCTCATTAATCTACTAAATTTTTAAACTTCAGCTTGATTTGGACTGGAGTTGCTATCTTAGAAAGGATGGGAGGTCCAATCTACAGAATGACCAGAATATCAAACATCTCCAGGCAATGGTAATACTCAAAATAAAACACATAGCTAAAAGAATCATGGTTCCAGGTAGTTTGAAGAAAAAATTCTGCAATACCTAGGAGTTGGGTAACAGCTTTTAGTTCCCAAGAGAAAAGAGCTATCCTAAGGGCTAGGAAGACAGGAACTTGGGCCACAAAGTCAGGACAAATTTAAGGAAAACGAGAACTATCAAGATAGGTAGAGAACTAGACACTATGAGGTCTACAGATTGAGTACATTTGGTAAGGGGAAGGAAAAGTTGAGGTCAGTGAATGGGCATACCACACGCACAACCGAGATTTTGCAACAGTGGTCAGTATTACATCACAAACTAAGCCAGAAAAAAACATTCACTTGAAAACATAAGCTGGGGCAACAGCAGAGGGAGCAGGTGAGAGGGCGCAGAGAGCTCAGTGAGACTCATCCCTGGCTAGTGGGCAAAACACTGCTCAAATTCCTAGCCTCACTGCCTACAACACCATATGCTGTTACTATTAATTACATTTTCTCTGGGTCATAGATGCATCTGTTTCAAATCATTTCAATGATTAAGTCTAAGCATTCCTTACATCTGCTACTACATATGTCCAGTCATATTAGAGTCAGGAGTTAAACCTTCTACATGATCTTGGGCACAATCATTAACCCCTCTGAGTTCCTTCCAATTTAAAACAGGAAGATTAAGTGACATAATGTATATAAAACACTAGCAGAGTAATTGGCATGGAATAAGTTATGCAAAACCAATATTAAAAACAGACTATCTTAGGCTATTAGGCAAATCCTCTGCCTCTTTGAAAACAAGGTAAACAAATACCAATTGAGTTATGCAGCCATCTATCACTGGAATAGGCAGCCTACTGAGCCTAGAAATCTGTCATCAAGCCTTTATGAAATATACGTGGGATAAAAGATGGATTAGCCAACAAAAAAGGCTTTCTTTGTTCAACAATAACAACTAAAGGTAGAAATAGCACAATGAGGCATAATACACATCCCTTACTATTGGAAATGAAGAAAGCAATAAATAGTAAATACAATGGGTGCTAGTAAATACATACGAATGTGAAGAAGTGGGTAAAGTTTGGTCCTTTGGCAAAAGGACAGTGGCTTCTTTTCCCCCATCAAGAACAGGGATCAAGCAACCTCTACAGAGCCAACAGTGGGTTTATCTTTCCTAGAATAGCAGTGTACCAAGGGATGGGAAAGAGTAGTGGGGGAAGGATCAATCAGTATCAGTCACAGGCTGTCTTTCCTGTTGCTTCTCTAACCTCAAAAGGCCTAAGATTCGCCTTTGGTTTCACAGGACTTATAATCCTGTTGAGATTTTAGGAATCCCCCTGATCCCTCCAAAATCTCCATATTTGCTTGATAAGGCTTGAAATCTCTTGATAAACTTTAAAGCTCATTGTGGAATAAAGGCTTAAAAGGCAGATGCCATAGGCAAGGGAACATTATCATGGGTGAATTTCCCAATCAGTCCCAGCTTCAAAAGGACATCAGTCCCTTTCCTATTTGGATAAGGCAGAGGATAACCATTCAGTAAGAGGAACAGGAGTCTCTGTGGAAGGATGCAATAGGTAGTGAAAAAATATGGGTCCAGAAAGAGAACACATTTCCACTTGGCTGTGTCATAAGGTATCCTTCAAACTAGGTGCAGTGGTGCACACCTGTAATCCCAGTATTTGGGAGGCCGAGACAGAAGGATCGCAGGTTCAAGGTCAGCCTCAGCAACTTAGTGAGAACCTGTCTCAAAATAAAAAAATAAATTAGGTCTGGGGGTGTAGCTCAGAGGTAGAATGCCCCTCTGTTCAGCCTCCAAGACAAAACAAAAGAAAACAAAAACAAAAAAAGCAAAGATATCCTTCAGCTATAGGGGAGAATTGAAGAAGGGATGGGAAATGCAAAAAGAGAAGCCATGCATGGAGGTATTTCTGTCCTAACACTGAAAAACAAACCATTTCACATGCCTTATGAAGCCTTTGGTGTTTTGACTTTTAATCAGCAGCCTTCAAATAATGGAGATTCATTGTCAGAGGTTTTTTTGATAGAAGTATCCTTGGGTATATGAAGAGAAACTCTCACAGCCTCCAGAGCATTCAGAGCACTATGAAAAGGCAAAGATCTTGAGTCCTGATGAGGCTTTCCTCTGCACACATGAGATATGTGCTGCCTAAAATATAATGTAAGATCCAGAAGCAGGCCTTGAAATCTTTAAAAGCCTTGGCTAAGTGCAGTGATCCATGTATACATTCTACTCTAAGTAAAGGGATGCTCAAAGATAGCCATAAGATTCTAGCATGGAATAGGATAAGGAAGAAGCAGGATCCCAGAGACCAAGAGGCAAAGAAAAGCAGGCCAAAGCAGTGAGTTCTAAGTTCTGATCTTGGTTTATGCTAAAAGAAATACTAGTTAGTGACCTACTTAGAGTTGTGCCTACCTTTCAGTCATAACTTTTGGATTTCATTTCCCTCCTAAAAACTGTATTTGATGTGTATACCTCTGAAACAGCACCTCTCTTACACGGAATTTTATATACATTTTTTGCATATGACACTTTAATATGATTTTGTGTTTCCCGTGCCTGATGGATATTGTACCAAGCCTTGACCTTCTTGGCAGGGTTTGTAACACATACTTTGTGAACTGACTACTGCTTAGAAAGGAGCTTAGGACTCCAGCTCAGTTTTGTAAGCAACATACTTCCTGTACCCAGAACTACTAGCTCCCTGTCTAGATGAGGACCCTTCCAGTTTCAAGCATTATACAGAACTGGTGTGAGATGCACCCACGTTGTTATCCTAGCCATTTCACTCTGAAGACCTTACTAAATTAAATAAAGTCAAAATCTTAAATTATAAAGGTTTCCTCAAAAGACAGACAATAGTGCTTGGATCTACAGTATCAATGAACACATATTGGCAAAGACATGCCGCTCTTTCTATATTTTTGTGTTCCTTTGTGATACAGTAAACATTCACCTACCTAATTAATTGAAGTCCCTTGTTTCAGAAGTGCATTGAGCTCTGGCTCTCTGTTTTACCATAAACAAATGGAAATAATAATAGCACCTATATCAAAGGATTGTGAGAAATATATAAGATAATGTGATAATGATAGTTAACATTTATTGAGATTCCACTGAATGTTAAGCACTGGAGATATATGGTAAATAAGGTAGGCATAATTTACTGGTACATATTAGGCAATCACTAATGTTAGTCCTTTCCACTTGCCCTCCCTTTAAGGTCCTTTCCAGATTCAATAGACTATGATTCCAGAATCAAATCAATGATAAATGTGGAGCTATCACTCTAAGGAGCCCAGACTTATGTCAGGCATCCACATGCTTGGTTGGGTTGGAAGAAGTTACAATAAATAATGAGAGCAGACAATTTTGGTTGGGGGTGTGCTGGAGAGATCAAAATAAGTAAAACTGAGTCATGGTAAGAGTAGTTGCAGTAGGGCTGTAGTAAGTCCTGACGATCTACATCAGGAACCTAACAATACTTCTTAAAACATTTCAACAACTCCCTATTGTCCCTGAGAGAAAATTCAAGGACATTAACACATCCAATAAGATGCTCCTTGTTTTGGTCCCTGCTTGTCTTACCATCTTTATCCCAGCCAATTTCATTCAGGTACACTGTAGACTAGATATCCCAGGCCATGGCCATTTTACCAATACACTAGGAATTCTCAACCTTTATGACTTTGGTCATGTTGTTCTCCATGACAAAAATGCCTTTATCAGTTTTTATGTCCAATGAACTCAAAATATTCCTTTAAGACCTAGTTGTGATAACATGTTCCTCATCAAGTTTTTTCCAACATTATTGTCTCCTGGAGATAATATGTTATATTTATATGTTATGTTATATGTTCATATAGCACTTTGGCCACATGCCCCACATTTATGTTATATGTTCCTATAGCACTTTGGCCACATGCCCCCAAGAAGCTACTATCTAATATTTCAATTATTAATTTTCATGTATTTTTCTTTCTCTAGACTAAGCTTTATTAAATTAGGAATCATATCTGGCTTTAGACCATGACTAAAATTTCTCAAAGATATTTGCTCCACTTATGGTATGTCCATTCTTTCCTTGGAGGACTTTCCATCCACTTTTTAATATATATGCTTTTCAAGGGAGTAGACCTATAACAAAATAATGTTAATTGGTAACAGAGAGAGACCACTAAATCATCAAGTAAGCAAATTTATTACATTACTCTTTATAGATAGCCTCATTAAGTTTTCCTAACAGATCAGCATTAATAAAGTCACTATATGATGCAAAGAGGAAGTGGTGGCCATGGTGGCACAGCCTGGGATAATGAATGCACCCACTTAAGGAAATGTACAGTGCTAAGTGTCATTTGTACAGAGGCAGAGAGTAGTCACAAAGTAGGTGACCTGGTTTGAAAAACACAGAGTCATTGCTCAGGCAGCCCTTAAACAATAGGCCCATGGCTGATGTTCAGTTCTGTTCCTCCTGAGTCTGGGGTGTCTGTTGTTTTGTTATCTCATCCATAATAGTCTGTCTTGAAGCTGATAGCCCTAGACTAAATTGTATATAAGTATAATTCAGTGGCCTCATGCTTCAAGTATTCAAAGCCCTTCACTTTAGTGCCCCATCTAGATTTTTTTAGTGCCATAAAGTCTGGAACCTAGACTTTTCCCTTAGACTCATCAAAAAATTTCTCTCCTCTGTCACATTATCTCTGGATCAGTTTTCTGTGATGGCTCTACTTACAAAACTGTTGTAAACAAACTATTTGTAGGTGTCAGACTACCTGAAAGTACCGCTCTCTTAATGGAATTCCATCAGAAAATGGTGATGGATTAACCAAAATGTAGGATTTTGTACAAAATATAATATGTAGGCGACCAAATAATTACGCCATTTTCTGCACATTCTGTTTATATATGGTTAGCCTCAGCTTACAGCACAGTTTCAAGGTGGTCCTATAAAGGCAAGTGGATGCACTATGCAGTAATACCAATTGCCCAGAAGAGAAAGATCTTCAGAAGACAGTACTCCGTTCTCTGGTCTTCATGTTACTTGAGCTCCAGCAAAGGTATAATTTCTTTACTCTTTGTGGCCAAAAGCAGAGTGGCTGAGGTTCTGAGTATTCATTCTCTATTATATAATGACTTATATAATAAGTCTGCATAAATTTAGGACTGCATTATGTCATTTTTTGAGAAATAAATACAAACACAAAATTAGGGGCTGACCAGTGGGTAAGAAGCCAAAAGGAAACACACAGGCAGGACAGCAAGACATGCTTTGTGGAATAGGATCAGGTTATAGATAGAGTCAGGGAGATACCCTAAAAAAACCCTCCAAAGTCCATGCTGTGAAAAACTAAAATAAAAGTGTGTTGGTCATTCCAGTGTCAAAGTCAGTGATAATGAAAAAAATAAGGCCCAAGTACTAAAATGAGGGAAGCAGCAGAGTAAGTGGCCATGAGGGAGAACTGCTAGTTCACTTGTGTGTATTTGTTACATAAAGAACTGAACAATAAAGTATAGGGACAGTAGTATTTATCCAAAGCACAAGTAATGTCTAACATTTATAAAACAAAAGACTAATTAACTAAATAGCAATTTATATATCTCTGTTTCATACTAAGTAGGAAGAATGTACCTATATAGCATCCACTTTTCCTTAACTATGAAGCAGGCATTTTAACTTTACCTAGTTTCTAAGATGGTATGCTCCTAGCACAGTGTTATCATCTGAATGTATCCCCCGGAATTCATATGTTGGAAACACTTTTTTTTGTGGTACCAGGGATTGAACCCAGGGAAATTCTACCTCTGGGCTATACCCCCAGTCCTATTTTTTATTCTTTATTTTGAAACTGCATCTCACTAAGTTGTGGAGGGCCTCACTAAGTAGCTGAGGCTGGCCACAAACCTGCGATCCTCCTGTCTCAGCCTCCCAAGTACTGGGATTACAAGCGTGCGCCACCATGCCCAGCTATGTTGGAAACTTAATCCCCAATTCAATTGTGTTGGGAGTGGGAACTAATGGTAGGTATTTAGATCATGAGAGTTCTTCCCTCAAGAATGGATTAATGTCATCATGAAAAGAGCTTGCAAGAATGATTTCATTCCCTTCTGTTCTTCTACCATGAGAATTACAGAATACCTCTACTCCAGAGGAGGCAGCATTTTGGAAATAGAGACTGAGCTCTTCCCAGACACTAAACCTGCCAGCACCTTGATCTTGGATATTCCAGCCTCCATAACTGTGAGAAATGGATTCCTGTTCTTTATAAACTACCCAGTCCATAATATTCTGTGATTCTAGTACAAATGAACTAAGATACATGGTGTTTTGTATCATAGATATTCAATATGTAGATGACTATTATGACTAAACTTGAAACTAATGAGTTTGAATAGGATGATGAACCTTAATTGTGTCAGTTTAAAAACTATTTGCTTGGCCTAGAACACCATTAATGTCACGTGTAAAAATCAAATGTATCTTTGTGGAGTCAAGTATTTCATTTATTCATGGATAATTATGCATTTAAGAAAGAGAGGCAAACAAAAAATGATTAGCAATAGAAATTAGGATAAGACCTTACAGTTATCTGGAAAATATTTCTTTGATGTATGTAAGGATTAACAGGGCTTTCTCTATTGATTAGCATTATACCTTCCCACGGGGGGGGGATCTGGTTCAAAATTCAGTCTAATTGACTACTTGGAATCAGAAGGTGAACTTAAAAAGGAAGAAGGAAGAAAAAGGATACACTTACTTAGCCAAATTCAAACATTTAGGTTGGTTTGTTTGAACTAAATTTACTCAAATTGTGCGTAAAGTCACAGCTGTAGCAAAACTCAGAGTCTGAAAAGAGGGCTGTTAAAAGTCCAAATTAGAAAAAAAAAAGCTGAACTAACTTGGCAATCTCTGAAGTGCCAAATGTGCTGTTGAGAAGCAGCAGTACTAAGTGCCTGTTAAAAAAATCAGAAATCAGACAGCGAACCATGTGGGGGACAAGGTTAAATACCATCAAAGAGAAGGATTGAAAGAAGGTCAATAATTGCCTGGACAGGAAAAGAAGATGAATAGAATTTTTTTCTTGGCCCACACTACTACAGACTTCTGCCAGACAGAAAGGTATTGATGGAATTTGAAGTGACCAGAAAAAATGCAGAAGGTGTACCCTCAGTTTCACAACTCGAACCAAGAAACATAAAAAGAACTAGTGTTTGTGGGAAAAGGGGATGGACATCACTCAGCAACCAAATCTGAGCACAGCCAATGAAATATATAGAGCA
>PVJS01063704.1:0-10421 GCA_004027185.1 Glis glis | reverse complement strand
AAGTGGTACAAGGGAAGGGGAAGGGCAAGAAAGAAGTGAATTGGTGGAATTACTATCATGAACAATGTGTACATGTGAGAATATACCAACATCATTCTCGGTACTTCATATGGGTCGGGGGAGGCGAGGGGGACACTAAAAGCTGTGTGCATGTATATTAATATCAAATATATATTCATTGTGATGTGAGACTCCAATGCACCAATAAAAGCATGTTAATAAAGAAGCCTGGCTCTGCATTAACTGCCAGAGGAACAGTGACATTGAAACCTCTCATCCAGACCATCATCTTGAAGGGTGAACAGACAACGGAGAACCATCAAGCACCGTGGTAAACCTAACAGAATGGAAGGAAAACATTAAGCTAAACAAGCAGAAGTCATCCTAACCCAAATTATTACAGGCAACAGAGCTTAATAATAATTATTATTGTAATGATCTCAATTATTATATTTTATATTAAGTTATGTTATACTTAAATGCAATATTCATATTAAATAATTGTTAATATTGGCATATCATTTAATTAATATTATAATTGTATTTACACAAAATTATATCTATATATTACATGTAATTGTATAGTAAATAATTCATTATTAATATTAATTATCAATTTAGTTATAAATGAATATATTTTGTGTAAATAAAAATTTAAAATATAAAAAGAATAGTAATAATAAAATGAACTCAATAATTATTAGTATGCTTGCAGAGATTCAATATATAACTAAATGAATAGAAATCAAACAAGTTTATGGGAGAGTTAACATGTATCTTAGAAATTAGTGTGTGAAGGAGAAAAAATTTAGTGAATATATATATAAAACTTTGTACAAAACAGCACAAGAATACACAGTGTTTGCAAGCATCATGAAAAGAATTATACTCACCCAAAATATCAGGCTGCATAGAAAATGTTAACATATTTTATTCTTTTGTTGGTGCAATGTAATTATACATGGAGCGAAATTCAAAGTGATACAAACATACAAGCACACAGGACTTGGTGTATTTCCCACCCCCAATATACTTTCAACTATAGAAACTACACTGCTCACATCCTCAGTGCTGAATGAAATTTTAAAGATTACAATATTTTCATTTATCAAATATTAACAATATTTTATTTACATAGCAAGATGTATTTTCTTAAATATATCTTCCTCAGAAAACTTTAACTCATTAAAAATACTATTTGAGTGAAACTAAAAAGTTCAAATTGAGCTACAGTCTATTTTGAATTGAATAAAAATCCTCATTGGGGTGCAGCCAATGCAGTACTCCCAATATTATCTACAGTTTTAAAACCAGAACAACAAAAAATATAAAGCAAAATTAAATTAATCTTTAAAAAGAAACAAATAAGATAACAAATAACATTAGGTTTGAGAAAGACATTCCTATAAATATTTTTAAAAGATATTCAATTATGTTTTATTACTTATTAAAAATAAGTTCTATTGTATGTATTTGAGGTTTAAAACATTCATGTTCTGAGGTGTATGAAGGTAGTAAAATGGTCACTGTAGTGAAACCAATTAACACATCTATCATCTCACAGAGTGGCTGTTTTATGTGACAAGAGAAACTAAAATTTACTAATCTAACTGAAGTCCCCAACAGAGTACCACACAATTTTATTACCTCTCATCTGCATGTGGTACATTAGGGCTCTGGACTTCTTCCTCCTATGTGTGTGCTGCTTTATTTCCTCTGACCTACAATCTCCCATTCCTGCACCCCACCTCACCCATGGTGACAACCATTTTACTCTTTTTCTTTGTATATTTTACCTTATTTTTCTCTTTTCAGATTCCACATATAAGTGAGATCATGCAATGTGTGTGTGTGTGTGTGTGTGTGTGTATGTATGTATGTGTGTGTGTGTGTATGTGTGTGTGTGTGTGTGTGTGTGTGTGTGTATGTGTGTGTGTGTGTGGCTTATTTCACTTAGCATAATGCCCTCAGGTTCATCCATGTGGCAAATGGCAGCATTTCCTTTTTTGTTGTTTTATAAGGCTCATTATAATCTCTGTGTGTGTGTGTGTGTACATATATATGTATATCATATTTTCATTATTTATTGTCTGTTGACAGATTGTTTCTGAACACTGGCTATTGCATATAACATTGTGATGAGCACGGAAGCGCAGGTGACTTCAGGAGGTGGTGACTTCATCTCCTTTGGATACATAACTCGAATTGGGACTGCTGGGTCATGGTCTCCAGTCCTATTTTAAATCTCTTTAGGGATGTCCACACTGTTTTCTTTAATGGTCGTGCATATCTACATTCCCACCAATGGTCTTCTAGGTTTCCCTTCTCTCCACACCTTTGCCAACATTTGTTATCTCTTGTCTTTTTGATAATACCCATCCTAACTGGCAGGAGGTTGGATGTGTGACTTCATATTGATATATATGAAAATATATAAGAAAAGAACAATTTTCTAAGAAAACATGAATTATTAAGATTAACTCAAGATGAGATTAAAAACTCAAATGTCATGATAAAATGTATGGAGGAAAATCTTATCCTCATGAGGAGAGATAGCAATCTCTCAGTTCATCAGGATTATGCAAATAGAAACAAGAAGACTCCTGACATTACAAGTCCCCTCTGCCCACATTAGATTTTTAAAAATTCAACACATTCTTCAAATGTAGCATTAAGGATTAGTATCCAATGCAGACAAAGTGTCCCTTAAGAGAATACTCAAAAACTTTTAAAATACTCAAAAGATATAAGTGGGCTATTCATAGGAAAGTGGGGAGGAGAACAATGAAGAGATGGAAATGACAGGGCGCAGGAAATACTCCCCTAAAATGTGACAACTTAGAAAGGGAGAAAACAGCAGAAGTCTCTGTGGTCCGAATGTGTCCCCCAAATTCATATGTTGAAGCCTAATGGCTGATGTGATAGTATTAACCCATTTTGTCCCATCGTCCCAATGTGGGAAAACTATAAAAAAACCATGTTGAACAACAAATATATCACTCATGGGAACTTTGAAATAGTAGTTAAATATTTATTATGTGTGCAGAATTGAAAACTTGGGACTGAGTGGGTTAAGAGGTGGAGGCCTTTCCGGGGTGATTAAGTCAAGAGGGCAGAGCCCTCATGAATGGGATCAGCATCATTATAGTTGAGCTTGAAGGAGCTGGGTTTGCCCTCCTCAGCTCTTCTGCCATGTGAAGACCTCTGGACAGCGCCCTCTATGGACTGCACCAGGTACTCAGCCTTCCGGATCTTGGACTTCTCAGCTTCCACAAATACATTCCCATTTTTTTTTTTATAAATTACCCATTTCAGGTATTTTGTATTCAAATATTCAGGTACTTCTGCACAACTGTCCACAAAAACACACAGTTCTCCACGAGTCTTCGGGTCTTCATTTTAGAAAGCCCTCATGCTGTGTGAAGTTTTATTTCGTAAATCTGTTGTGTTTTACTCTTGTTGATCCATCTTTTATTATAGGGGTGTCGGGAAAAGATACCACATTTACTCCCTTAGGGAAAGGAACACACCCTCGCTGGTCATTGAGATTATTCAAATTAAAATAAGAAGACTCCAGTATATACCTTCTGCCTGCATTAGATTTTCAAAAACTCAAAAGATTCATTATAGCCTCTTCTGGTGAGAGTGGAGGGGAAAAATAAACTGGTTTGCAATGTAATTAGGTAGCATCTATCAAAATTTAAACTACACCCCTGTCTTTTGTTTTAGATTCCCGCCTCTAGAAGCCTTTTTTTGGTATGTATGGACACATAAAATAGAAACATCCTATAATAAAAAATGGACACAAACCAAATTGTTAAATAAATAAGACACATCCATAACATGGATGATTCTATAGCTTTAAAAAGGACGCTATCTAACGGTATTTTGGAAAGAGGACAATGTAACCTCACATCACCTTTTAGAATGCCACCTGGCAATGTTATTAAAAACTGAAAAAGCTGTCACAGTCTGCTTAATGCCATCTTGGGTCTGTGTCCTCCCACCCCCCAAATGTCTCATGAAGCCTTCAGACTGCCCCTGACACAGAGCAGGAGTCACAACAGCTCAGGCTGAAGCAGGATGTGAAAAGGACTCTGACATTGATAAATCAGCCTTGGAGCTGCAGGAGCCGGATTCTGCACAGGCAACCAAACTGCAAGCCCTGCTGGAGGCAGCAAAGGAGACAGAGGAGGCAGCAGCCAGTCCAGGGAAGCAAGCTGCAGTGGAGAGACAGCAGGAAGGCCACGTCCAAACCAGGTCTTTTACAGGCTATAGCGGTTGCTACAGTCGCCACTGGGAGACCTAAGGATATCTTCTTGGTCGTCCCAAGGCCAGATGCCTGCTATAACCCAGCTTCCCACACCTCCATGGTTTGGGGGAAGCCAAGATTGAAGACTTATCTCAGCAAGTACAGCTGAGAAATTCACAGTTCAAGGTGATGGTGTCTGAAATATTCAAGATAAATACAAGCAGGGCATGGTGGTGCACACCTGTAATGCCAGTACTTGGGAGGTTGAGACAGGAGGATTGCAAAGAAAATAGACTTTAACTGTACACAAAGGGAAGGAAGGGGAAGAGGTTAATGAGACGTATGTGAAGGTTATGGACAGAATTGGTTATGTCACAAGCAAATGGGTCAAGAGAAAAAAACAGTCTAAGCCATGAAGAATTATAGTAGTAACACTGTAAATCCTATGATAGAAATAAAAATGTAACTGCTGGGTCTCAGAAGATGATTCCCTAAAGACTAGTACCTTGACATGCTGCGCGGCCTTAGATGCTGTCTCGGAATCAGGGTTCCTCTGACCTTGTCTCATTCTTCCCACTCCAAGCTCAGGAAGGTGTTCTTTCTGGAATTCCCTTATCTGCCTGAATACCAGACCCACCTAAGGGAACACAGTTGCCTTCCATCCCCTCCTTGAAATATCTTTATCCACCCATGGAAGAAAAGAAGATCAGGCATGTAGCCACACCTGGAAGGACTTCTCCACAAGGAATATCTGGCTCATTCAAGTTCTAAGGAAAATCACTCACAGGTTAATTTCTATCTCTTAGGTCCATCCATTCTCCTTAATAACCATTTAATATTCCTCGAAAATTGCCTACAGTCTCCCCCTACCTTTCTTTCTTCCCTATGAAGAGGGTTTTTAAGCTTCAACCACCTGGCCCTCCTTTGAGTCTCATACTTTGTGTATGATGCCTGTTTTTATGCACATTGATGAATTTGTTATGACTTTTTCTTTTAGACAGAAACATTTACAAAACAAAATAAAACACTTTCAAAACCTAACCAGCCCCTCCTAATACCGCTCTTCTTTGACTCTACTTCTGGGGCATTATTTTTCCAAGGGACATTGTGGTTCTTTCTCTCCTCTTACCAATGATCCCTGTTCGGAATGGATTTCGGGAGTGCACAGAAAAGTTACTTTGATATCAATGTGCGTATTTGTTTCTGTTGAAGAGTAGAAATTAGAAGTCACTTTCATCTTTGTTTTGTTTTCTATATTTTTCGGAATTTGAACATATAACCTATATTAATGATAAAATCAGAAAAAATACAATGTCCTATGAAAAGTTTTCTTTTTATCTGTTTAAAAATGCTAAAGAAAAAAATTATTCAGTTAACAATTTAAAAAAATACAATGAGGAAGACTTTATTCAGGACCATCACGATAGGTGTCAGCAGTGGGAATTTTCAGTGGGGAAGAAATTGGGATCAACTGTGAATATAGCATTGTCAAAGGGGAATTTATAGCCAAAGAGCAGGGTCCAGTCACTGGATGAAAAATTATTAAGAGGTAACACCAAGGGTATGGGTGGGGAGGAGGGGTTTTGACTCGGCAGGATCCTTGCTGAACAAAGGCCAGAGCGAACAGACATCACCTGGAAAGAATGATTGTCTCAGTCAATTTTTTTGTTACTATTACGGAATACCCAGAGACTGGGAGGTTTATAAAGAAATGAAGTTTATTTTGGTGCACAGTTCTGGAGGCTGAGAAGTCAAGAGCATGGTGGTGGCATCTGTTTGGCTTCTAGAGATACTCTTCACGCTGCTTCGACTCATGGAGGGAGGTGGGAGAACAAGCTGGTGCCTGTGGGAGAGGCGAATGCGAGGGGCAGCTTTACCTTATCACGACCTGCTCTACAGGTAACTAACCCAGCTTTGTGAGAGTGAGAAGGCACTTAGGAGAGAAAGGCATGAAGCCATGCGTGAAGGCTCCATCCCCAGGACCCAGACACCTATTGCCAGGCCCCACCTCCCAACACTGCTGCACCGAGAGACTTAGGAGCTTAAACCTGGTCTTAGGGGGCACCCTCAAACCATAGCAATGAGCTATGCATCCGATATCAAGAGGGGGCAGTTCTTTTTTTTTTAACATGCTTTTATTGGTGCATTGGAGTCTTACATTGCAATGAATATCTATTTGATGTTAACATACATGCACACAGCTCTTAGTGCCCCCCCCGCCTCCTCCCACCCGTATGGAGTACCAAGGATGATGTTGGTATATTTTCACATGTACATATTATTTATGATAGTAATTCCATTAATTCCCTTCTTTCTTGCCCTCCCCCTTCCCTTGTACCACTTCCCTTGTTCCGCTGAGGGTTCTCCATTATCAACCAGAATCCCTTGTGTGACCCTACTACTCCTTAGGTTGCGCATATTAATGAAAACATATGTCCCTTTTTTTTTTGTGATTGACTGATCTCGCTTAACATAATGTTCTCCGCGTGGTGGCACACGCCTGTAATCCCAGCGCTTGGAGGGGGCAGTTCTTACTCAGCTGATCCTGTAGGGTTCTTGCTAAGGCTGGATTTCACAAGGAAGTGCACAGGTGAGTCTAGCAGAAGGTTTAGATGTCTGACTACAGGCTGGTCCAATCGAGAGTCTTTGTCAAGGTTACTATCCATGATCTTGCTGACTATTGGGACTTCTTCTGCAGGCACTTTTGGTTTTAGTCCTCCTCCTCCTCCTCTTCCTCTTCCTCTCCTCCTCCCTCTCTTCCTCCTCCTTCTCTCCTCCTCTTCCCCCTCCTTCTCTCTCTTCCTCTTCCCCTCCTTCTCCTCCTCTCCTCCTCCCCTCCTCCTCACTTTCTCCCCTCCTCTTCACTTTCTCTCCTCCTCCTCCCCTCTTTCTCTCCTCCTCCTCTCTTCCTCCTCCTCTCTTCCTCTTCCTCTCTTCCTCCTCCTCCTCCTCCTCCTCCTCCTCCTCCTCATTCTTTTGTGGTACAGGGGATCAAACCGAGGGGCATTCTACCTCTGAGCTGCACTCCCAGACAATTTTTTAACTTTTTATTTTGAAACATGGTCTTGCTATGTTGGGGAGGGTCTCGCTAAGCTGTCAAGGCTGCCCTCAAACTTGGGATCCTCCTATGTCAGCCTCCCAAGTACTAGGATTACAGGCATGTACTACCATGCCCCGCTAGTTTTAATTCTTCTTGATTTACATTTTCCAATATCAGTCAAATTTTTTCTTATCAGGATCATAAAAATTCTTGTTTCTATTTGTACACGGATTTCAGCACCAAGTATATAAGCGTGTCCCTATATTCTAGCAGATTTTAAAATCTAAGTTGCTGAGGGTTCATAATTTTTAAAGTTTAATTTTTAGCTTCCATAAAGCTAAAAACTGAAATATCCTTTGAAATCAGTGGGAAGTCTCTTCACAGAGCATCGATGCAAACGAAACATAAGCTGGAGGAGAATGACTCTCACCAATTTGTGATGACTTACCTCTTGCATATGCATTACTTTTAATCTATTTTAAATTAGTTAGCTTTTCATTTTAAGCATATGTTCTTATATTATGCATGGCCTGTCCAAGTAGATTTGGACACTGTCCTTCTTTCCTAATTCTTTCTACTTCTTTCAAGTAAAAAATCCCTTAAAATGCTAATATTTAAATTCACATTGTCATTTTTTAGAAACTTTTTCTGAAAAATTTTTCCTTCAGACTGCCCTTCCATGTGTAGTATTCCATTTCCCTTTCAGTGGTATTTTTAAATGTTTAACTAGCTTTCCTGTATGTGTGTCTCGGGAAGAGTTTTGCTGTTGCTTAGGGTGGAGTTTGTGCACCTTGGCACTGTGGACATCTTTGCTGCGTACACCAGGTGTTCTGTGCATTGTGGGATGTTTAGCACCATCCCTGGCTTCTCCCTGTCTTGGTGTCAGAAGCACTGAGAAGTGCTGGCCTACTAAATGTGACCACCAGAGAAAGTCAAATGTCCCCTTTGGGTGGGGTGAGGCAGAGGTGAGCCCAGTGACTCCCTCTTGAGAACCACAGGGTTAGGATGAGTTTTAGGCCCGTGTTAATCATTTTTCAATTGTGACATATAAATGAACTATTCTGAAACATGAAAGTGGATAAGCCTATTACAGTAAGTTTTTTATAGTAAGATTTTTGTTTTTCTGACAAATCACAGATAAGAACATAGGAAATGTCGAACCTACTCAATGACCCTCTGCTGTTATTTTCTCTTTGCCAATGGTACCAAAAAGCAATTTTTTTTGGTACTGGGGATTGAACTCAGGGGCATTCTACCTCTAAGCTAATCCCCCAGCCCTATTTTATTTTTTATTTTGAAACAGGATCTCACTAAGTAGTGGAGGGTCTCACTAAGTTGCTGAGGCTGGCCTTGAACCTTTGATCCTCCTGTTTCAGCCTCACGAGTGCTGGGATTGCAGGCATGCATCACCATACCCAGCCAAAAAGCAATTTTGAAAGAGTACAGCTATGATACTTCATGCTGTAAGTCTCAAAAGTCAGGCATGGAACCCCTCTGACCCACCCCATCCCACCCTAACCTTCCCTTCTCTTCGGGAGCAGAAACATGAAAACATCACGAAAGCCAAGCTCACCTCTGGGGACTCCTTAGCCTTCCTTCCCTTCAGTTCTGCTCCTCCTCCTCCAGCCCAGTTCTCTCAGGTCCCAAAAATACCCAGCTAGTTTAGCTGGGTATTTTTAAAATTTAAGGCATGTATACACACACATATATGTATATATATGTATATATATATAGATATAGATGGATAGATAGATAAAAGATATTATGTATATTTCATGTATATATGTAATATATGTTATTTTTTGTGATATGGGGGATTGAACCCAGGGGTATTCTACCTCTGAGGTATAGCTCCAGCCATTTTCACTTTTTATTTTGAAACAGGGTCTTGCTAGGTTGCTGAGGGTGGTCTTGAACCTATGATCCTCCTGTCTCAGCCTCCCAAGGACTGAGATTACAAGCATGAGCCACCATGCCTGGCTTAAACTTAAGGCATATTAATGAGCCTCAGATTCCTCCTTAAAACTTGAGAACATTAATATATACCTCCCAGGGCTACTTAAAGCAGGGGCTGGCAAATCTCTGTGAAGAGCCAGATAGTAAATATTTTAAGCTTCATGGGCCACATACCATCTCTGTTGCATATTCTTTTTTGTATTCCTCCCCACTCCAGTGCTTAAACATTTTAGGAATTCTGGTTCAGAGGCTTCAGTAAACCACAGGCATCACCCTGGGGTACTGGTGTCCACTCACAGAGGCCTGTGTCCCAGGCCTCAGAGCCTGTCTCCCCTTCCGCGTGAGCTGGAGGTCATCTGAGCAGGCAGAAATAGAGACTTATGGGGTTCAGAACACGCTACTCCTTGATACAGCACCTGGGCATTCGAGCAAACAGCAGAATCAGGAAGGCCTGTCTGACCTCACACCCTCCTCACCTGGAGCAAATCATCAAAGAATTCACCGACCTTCCTCTGATGCAGATCATAAAAACACTCCGGAGAGCCAGGCGTGGTGGCACACACCTTAATCCCTGTACTTGGGAAGCTGTGACAGGAAAATCACAGGTGCAAGGCTAGCCTTAGCAACTCAACGAGACCCTCAGCAGCTTAGAGACCCTGTTCCAAAATAAAAAAAAAGGGCTGGAGATGTAGTTTGGAGGTAGAACATCCCTGGGTTAAATCCCCAGTACCACAAACAAATAACCCTTCTGAGCGATGTCCTCCCTATACTTGGAGCAAAGGAATACCACTCTCTTTGAAGACCCAGGACACAGAGACTAATCCAACAGGCCTTGTTAAATTCCTCCAGTTCACCACAGCTAGATCACATGCCTTTTGTTCAATTGTGCTTCTCCACAAGTGCCCACCTCTTCATCAGAGGCAAGCAAAAAGTAGTTTTCTCGGGTTGCTGGAGTCTTTATTCTAAAGGCTTCTGTGTCACATAAAACTTATGTTTAAAAAAGTTTTATGTTTTCTCTGGCTAATATGTCTTTTCTTATAGGAATCTCAGTCATGAACCTAGTGATGGGTAAAAAAAGAAATCTCTTCTCTCCTCCAAGACCCCAGATCCACTTGTCTGTCTTCTAGAAAATCAATTTTAGTAGATGTAGCTGGTATATATTTCCAAAAAAAA
>PVJS01063703.1:0-10421 GCA_004027185.1 Glis glis | reverse complement strand
CTCTCTCTCTCTCTCTCTCTTTCTCTCTCTCTCTACCTAGTGAGGCCCTCCGCAACTTCATGAGACCCAGTTTCAAAATAAAGTATAAAAAAAATAGGGCTGGGTGTGTAGCGTGGAGGTAGAACGCCCCTGGGTTCAATCCCCGGTACCTCAAAAAAAAAGTAAATAAATAAAAATTTGAAATAAAGGTAGCATATAGAGAGATAATGGTTATAAGGAATTAATTAGATAGAAAAATTGTAAGTTATTCACAAAGCAAACATGTCATCAGCTTATCAATGACTCTGAGCATAAACTACTGCTGAAAATGTACAGTGATCTCTCTTTTAGGGAAATTTATGCATATTTTGCTACTTTGATTGCTACAGCTGGGTAGCTAAAGGAAGACAACTATTTCATAAAAGTTCAGCTTAATAGCATAAATATGATGTAAATATTAAAACATGAGAGGGAAATGTACTGCAAAATTCTTGACTCAGTTTTTTTAATGAATATTTTCCAAGAATAAGAGGTTTTGATTATAGACTAAATATGAAAAGTGAAAAATAACTCTTTTCCCCCTGTGGATGTTGCTGTTGTTGTTACTAGGGTTAAATGTACTTGCAGGAAATTTTCCATTTATATTTTTCCTGTTACAATTAGTGCATAGAAAATCTTAAGTCCTTGGAAACTAACATTATCTTTACTATAATTTATCTTGATCATAAGTCTTTACAAAATCTATAGAATCCTAACAAATTCTTTTTCTTAAAATACTTTTATTGGTGCATTGTAATTACACATTATGATCAGGCTCAAAGTGGTGCAAACATATATGCACAAAGCATTTGGTGTGTTTCCCTCCAGATGCCACCCCGCTACCCACCATCCCCATACATATTAGTGAGATTGGAAGTGAGAAAATTGAGAATCATATATCAATGTGTGGGCATGACTTCTGAATCCGACTTTAGGTTTTCCGTATTGAAAAAGTTACAAAATGGTGCAAGAAAAAGAAAATCAACATGGATTAAGTGCCTGCTATGTATAAAGCACAATAGTAGGTATTAGAACCATAGACTTTAATTCTGAAAGGTCCTAATATGTAACCTTCTTCAGACCTCTACAATTTCGAGCACATAGGATATAAGAAAGCTAGAGAGATGTGTCTAAGATCACACCTTCACACCCAGGTAAGGAAAGAGCTAGAACAGATTTTTTTTTTTTTTTTTTTTTTTTTTTTACTGGGGATTGAATTCAGAGGCATTCTGCCTCTGAGCTATAACCCCAGCCCTTTTAAATTTTTATTTTGCAACAGAGTCTCACTAATTTGCTGAGGGTCTCGCTAAATTGCTGAGGCTGGCCTTGAACCTGTGATCCTCCTGTCTTAGCCTACCAAGTACTGGGATTATAGGCCTGCACCACCATGCCCAGGTATAACTCAAATCTTTGACATTTGAGACCTGCTCGTTGGAGTCAGCCATAGGGTCAAGGGGCTATAGCATGTACAACCTATCTTAATCATGGCTGTGTGCTCTGGGCTTTCTTGGTTCCTAATTTGGTCATCTAAAATCTGTCTCTATCTGTAGATTTATTTTATTATTATTTTTTGTCGTACTGGGGATTGAACCCAGGGGCATTCTACTTCTGAGCTACATCCCCAGCCCAATTTTTTATTCTTTATTTTGAAACAGGGTCTCACTAAGTTGCAGAGGGCCTCACTAAGTAGCTGAGGCTGGCCATGAACCCGGATCCTCCTGTCTCCGCCTCCCAAGTACTGGGATTACAAGCGTGAGCCATCATGCCCATTTCTATCTGTAGATTTAATTGTCATGACTACAGAACTGAGATTCTTGTCGTTCAAACTTGAACACAGCGGCACTGAGGGCGGGGCTCAGGGGCAATTTCATGGTGCTTCCTACAGACGGAGATCATGATTTTCCTCAGCACATCAGCACATTGAACCAGCACTATTACAATGTACACCAGTCACTTTCCTTTGCCTGACTCACCAGGATATCATGGGATTGGAAAATGTTTCTCCTGGATTCAGACAAGGTTTGCCTATAGCATTTCTACAATAGAAATTTTTAATAAAGGACCTTTTATGGATAAATTGAGCTTGATCTCATATAACTGTTATTATTTCTTTCCATTCTTTATCCTATCTAGCTGCCACTTCCTTTTCATCTAGATGAATTTAATAATTATAATCATTAAAAGCATTAATTATGTTTTATGACTAATTCATCTATCTGTTACTTAGTATAATTTATTTTCTTTCCATATCACTAATCACTGGCCTTCTAGCATTTATGTTTTAGATAGTGATTCCAACATGCCAGCAAGAATCCATCTGTCTCACTCAGACATACGTGTGTGTGTATGTGTGTATGTATTTCATCATGGCCAAGAATCTTAAAATCAGTATATATTTTTTCTCATCCAAATTGGAAAGAGACAGGTAGTCTTCATTTAGAAAATACCATTTGGGAAAGATGAATGGTAAATTTGTTCCCATGTGAATGAGTTTAAATCATTGCTGTATAGTTATGATTAAGACCCTATGTCTCATTATAAATGACTTTAAGACAATACCTTTAGTTTTCCTACACAGAGATACTTAAGGAAATGGAATGATATTAGCAAGACTGAAAAAAATCAAAAGCATATTTAATTTCTTACCAAAACCTATATACTATGTATACTTAGGCAGTATATATGGAAAAATTGATAGGGGTTGGTTAATCCTAACTTATCTGAAGGTTTCATATTAGTTAAGTTATTAAATATACTAGATCCTGTACAACTTATAAATGTAACATAGTTCTACTGGCCGTTGTTCAAATAATTTATTCCATAGGCTTGAAATGATGCATAATTCCAAAGATTGTAGAAGGAGAAATAGAATCAATGTTCCCTAATACTTGTGAAGATCCCTTACTGGCCAAACTAAAATTTTTTCAGATTTTATTTATTCTTTTGCATGTGTATTTGGGAGTCAATCAATATCTGCTAATCTTTTATTGTTAAGAGGATGGCTCAGAATTGTTTATGGGGTTGTTTTTCACAACAGTTGTTCGTGATTTGTATGATTATAGTCAAACCTTTTGCATTTTATCAAATCAAATCTGTATTATTAAAGATATATTCTCTGTGAGAAGGCCATGATAACTGGTACATCCAAGGTAAGACTTAAGTCTGTGTCCATATAAAATTATGAAAATATCATGATTATTAGTGATAACTACATTTCAAATCATACGAGAGCAATATCATTTTAGATGGGTACAATTATTATGTATTAGTTAAACAAAATAAATTCAGTAGCCATTTTAAAATTGGGGGCAAAATGAGTACTACATCCAGACACTGATGGTCACTCCATGAGTGACTGTGAAAGAAATTGAAGGACAAGGTTGTTTATTCTGAAGAGTTCATGGCTTGGGTATCATTTTGCATTATTTCAGCTCAGAGCACAATCTGAGAGAAAGATAAATGGGTCAGAACTTTTAAATGTACTCCTTTTCTGAAATATTCTGGAAGAGTTACACTCTTAGTTTGAATTGGTATTTTTACTTTGAAATTGTAGAGTGATGAAATCAAAAGAGAATATGCATGCCTTATTGTCTCTGGTTATATATTGGCAAAGTAAACAAACAAAAAGGTTTCCTTTTGGCTTTGCTTCCTCTGGGGACTTTAAATTAAAAAATAAAAGGAGAACTGAAATTAAATTTTCATTTATTCCTAGAAAAATATTACATGTACATGAAGAAAAAAGAACTATAATGTATAATTATGGGATTATTTTAATTTGTCTACAAGTGAACAGGGAAAAAGGTAGGAAAAATATCTAAACCACTAAGAAGGAAATAAAAGACAGGGAACTGAGAAAGAAATACAAAGAAATTATTGTGAAATATATAGAATATCACATTAATTATTTGATGTAATGACACCCAAAATATAGTTATAAGAAATTATTTCAAAAGAGTGTCTTGCAATATGAACAATACCCCCAGCCATACTTTATTTTTATTTTTAAACAGGGTCTTGCAAGGTTGAAGAGAGTCACACTACTTGCTGAGGCTATCCTCGAACCTGCGATCCTCTTGTCTCAGCCTCCCAAGTACTGGGATTACAGGCAGTGCCTGGCTTGTGCACATCATTTTTAAGGTAAGTTTTTAAAATGAGAGATAACATGAAATTATGTACATAATTGCATGTAATTATATGTGTACTATATAATGTATATATTCATAAATATATGTATGTAAACTGACACGAATAAAATGATGTGGAAAAGATCATGATTTTCTTTTTGTTTTCAATACTAGATATAGGTCTTATCTTGTATTATTTGTCAATATCAGAGAAAAACAGTATAAATGGAATCCATTTGTTACTATATATATATAGTATATATATACATATACACACACACACACACATATATATATATATATTTTTTTTTGCGGTACTGGGGATTGAACCCAGAGGCATTCTACCGCCGAGCTACACCCCCAGCCCTATATTTTATTCTTTATTTTGAAACAGGGTCTCACTAAATTGCAGAGGGCCTAAATTGCTGATGCTGGCCACGAACCTGTGATCCTCCTTTCACAGCCTCCCAAGTTCTGGGATTACAAGCGTGTGCTACTAGGCTCGGTTTACATTATATTTTTAAAACCTGATTGATCATTTTTAAGTGAGTCTCTGTAGTTAACTAGTTTTAAGGTTGTCGAGAGATTTTTAAAAGAAATATCCATGTGGTCAGTAGTAGTTCTATGTAAATAAATTAATCATAAATGAAATAAATAACAATATTGGAATATTCATTAATCTTTGAAAAAATCCTCTCCAATATGCATTAGATACACATTAACTGGAGAGAAGGGGATGGAATAAAATTCTTTTTAATTTCACAAATTTATGTATGAAAAAATCTCATTCATTGAATCACCTAATGGTAATTGGAAAAATCTTGATAAAAATGTTAGCAAAGTCAGGCATGGTGGCAGAAGGAGAGAAATAAAGAGAGGGTGGGAGGAGGATACAGAGGGGTAGATAGTGCTTTCTAGGAGAGATGTCATTCTTGGGATAAAAGAAGCTTCATGCAGATTAGAGTAAATCAGAGGAACTCTGTTTAATCACAGTCAAAAACAGCTAGAGTTGCAGAAATAAAATAAATGGGATTCCACTTAAAGTGAAATTTGGCAATTTCAGGAGGAGTAATTGAAAATACTCTGCAAAAAGTGATTTTTTAAAAAAAAGTCCTGCTGTAAGAAAGTAACCATTCTATCCCAGACTGATACTCTGACATTGTACATGGTCAGTGGCTTACAGAAGGATGATGGTAATAACAAAAAGAGAGAAGATAAAAAAATTATGAAACAAAGAAGACATTTTAAAAGTAGGAGTAGAGTATAAAATCATGTTTTATTGAAATGCTGTGGCTGACGTGCCACGATTTGCACAATTGCTGGGACAATTGCAGGCAACGGTACCTTTCGCTTGGCCTTCAGCTGCTCGTGATACTTGTCACAGGTGTCTCCTGGGATCTCTCCTCCCCAGAGAGTAATTCCAACGATGGTGTATGTGACGCCCATGATGAGCAGTGGGAAACAGTACACCAGAATAATGACAATAATGTGGTACCTGCAAGGAATAAGGGAAACAGGTGCTGAAGAATCTCTCAGAATGGAATGTGTGGGCCTTTGTGCAGCTTTGAATCACAATAAAAAATGCCAGTGATTATTTTCATTTTATATACTCATTTCACAAATCCTTCAAAAAATCACACTATTGTCACCTATGGTCACATTTCAAATGCTGCCAATTGCTCTATGTCAGTCTTTGTTGTGTATGTGGAGACATAATTGAGGCGAAGCACTCATTCAATTTATACATGTTCTCTTTGTTCAGAATAGAAGATGAATGCCTTTCCTCTGCTGCGTACTCTGCTTAGTAACTGATGAGTTAAATGTTTGAATGTGTCACCTGAAGAAAAGGGACAGGACAGAATAAATGAATCCACTGACATAATATTTTCCTCCATGTAGGACTACTTTATATAACTTTTCAGTGGCAGGGGTATTTGAAATAAATGAATGAAAATAAAAAGTAAGTAGGTGCTCTGAGCCATATTAGACACAGGAGTTATGATTTTTAAAAGTTAGGTAAAGACATTTACATGCATTTTTCAAAGTCATGGTATATTTCATTTCATTGTTAACTTGGTAAATAACATGCAGACATATTAATCATTCCAAAGACATGGTGTTATAAATTATCAAGTTGAATTCTAGAATTTCATAACTTTCAATCAAAATCATAAGTCTAAAAAATTTTGTGTGACTTCTACTGTCGTAGGAAGACCTTAATTAAGGAGTTTTTTCTAATGTGAATCTTAAAACTTGTTGCTTTTTTGACCTTGTCTTACTAACTAGTGATTTAAAGTGAATGGGAAAGTAATTCAGTCAATAAATAATTTAAGGATGATAACATTACCATACAGCTAAGATTTATTAATAATAATGCATAGAGTATAGCACTCAGTTTAATAACTGCTGCCTGATTTCCCTTTAATAAGTGCCTCCTAATATTTTTATTCAAAAATCTCAATTCTTGAGGGAGCAGAGTTAGATAAAAATCACTGCTTAAAAGATGACCATCATTTGAATCACTTGGTTTTTTTTTTTTTTTTGTGGTACCGGGGATTGAACCCAGGGGCGTTCTACCTCCGCGTTACACCCTTGGCCCTATTTTTTATACTTTATTTTGAAACCGGGTCTCACGAAGTTGCAGAGGGCCTCACTAAGTAGAGAGAGAGACAGGGAGAGAGAGAGAGAGAGAGAGAGAGAGAGAGCTGAGGCTGGCAGTGAACCTGGATCCTCTGGTCTCCGCCTCCCAAAGTATTGGGATTACAAGCGTGCGCCACCACGCCCGGCTGAATCCTTGTTATTTTTAAAGGAAAAAAACGAGGTTATTAGAATAGAAAAATAAATATTTTATTGAAATAAAATTTAAATAATCAGAATAAAGGTATAATCAAGTAGACCATTATGCTGTTTTCCCCTTTTACTTTTTTCAAGGTGGGTCCAAGATACAAAATACTAAGTTCTATCATACAGCATTCCTATTTCCTTTCCAAGCTGGCATTCAGGTTTTTTAATGCCAAAACAAATGAACACAGATCAAATCAAACCAAAACAAAATTGAAGGACGTCGCTGGACCTCCCCTTTCTAGAAGAGCAATCAACACTCTGGGCTTTGTTTCCTCCCTTCTCACCTCTCGATCAATAACAGCTCTGCTTTTCTTTGCACATTACTTTTATCTTTTATCACGTCCTCCAGGAAACTCTCTGTGCTATCCCATAGAAAAGTCATCACATTTCCAATTAAAACCTTGGTAACTTCTACAGACGTACTGACCACATCATGCTGTATTATAGTATTTTTACATGTATGGTTTTCCAAGTAATATGAGAGCCCCAAGGAAAATGTTTACGTCTTAGTGCTTAATTTTTGCTCCCAGCCTCTATTTCCCTAAGTGTCTGATTAATTGAATCGTAACAGAAAATCGACTTACGTGAAATGCTGTTTGGGACCTTCCGGCCACTGCACATAGCAAAGAGTACGGCTGGGCATGACTTTAATTTTAGAATAAAGACACTGAGGAAAGGCAAGTAGAAAGGCTAGAACCCAAATACTTCCAATGACGATCCGGGTAGCTGTGGCAGACAGTCTGGGTTTCAAGGGATCGATAATGGCCATATACCTATAGGAAAACAAAGAAGACCATTTTGTCATTGGAGTTTAAATGGAATTTCAAAGATGTTCAATTGATAAAATTATCTCTTCCCTAGCAAAGAAATTGATAGGGATTTGCTTATATGGAAGCAGTATGGAAGGACATCATGGCATAGTCTCAGGAACCACAGAGATCTAGGTTCCAATCCTATTCTGATGCTTGTTTAGCCTTTTTGAACCACAGCTTCATTATTTTAAAAATAGAAATAAGAACACCCACTTCTTAGAGGTGCAGTAAGATCAATAGAAATAATGTAAGTGGAAGGTATTGATTACTCGGTGCTGTGCCTAGCACCTTATCAGAATTCATATATGTCTACTAAATTGAATTAGAAAGGCACATAATAAGAGCTTAAAAGCACTAGTTCCACACCTCAAAACATTCATTTCTTTTCTGTCCATTTGAGTTTTAAAAGAAAATTCTGGCAAAGTAATATGGATAATATATACATAATTGACAAATATGAAGAAGGGTATGAAGAAGATGGTTGACATATTCATTTAAAAGAAGCAAGAGACAAATTCAGAATTCAGATAAGGATGAATAAATCAAGTTTGACTGAGACGATGCTTTCCTGTTACCCACAAAATTGAATTTTTGCTGTATCATGCAAATCTTCATGATGTCTGTGTACAAATCTATTTTAGGCTTTAAAGAGCACATTTATATATGAATGTTACAGTGAAACTGGGAAGTTGGGAACCCGCTAAAAAAAAACCCTCAAGTTTTATTCCCTTGGTAAATATAATAGCAATATATCTCAGAGAAAAAAGTTCAGTATTATATTGGATATAATAGTAATATGAAGACATATTAGATATGGCTAATTGCAGCCGGGTGTGGTGGCGCACGCTTGTAATCCCAGTACTTTGGGAGGCGAAGACCAGAGGATCTGGGTTTGCGGCCAGCCTCAGCTCTCTCTCTCTCTCTCTCTCTCTCTCTCTCTCTCTCTGCCTAGTGAGGCCCTCCGCAACTTCGTGAGACCCAGTTTCAAAATAAAGTATAAAAAAAATAGGGCCGGGGGTGTAGTGTGGAGGTAGAACTCCCCTGGGTTCAATCCCCCGTACCACAACAACAAAAAAAAAGATATGGCTAATTGCCCAATTTGGGCTAATGTTTAGAGAAGAAAATAGTATAAAATATAATTAAAATTCTATATTTTATCAATAAACATAACATTTAAACTATTTCCTATTTACTGTTGGCCATTTGGTGATTTTCAAGTATATTTTGTTTCCATGAAATTTCCAAATATTATACTTATATCAAAGAAAGAATATTATTTAAGCCTAAAATATTTTTACCCTTAAAATATTTCAAACAAGGACAATTCAATTTATTTCTCTTTGTTTATGTTAACTACTAGGCAGAATTAAATCTTTAGTAGATATATTGAAAGTTATCTATACTATTCTAATACTATATTCTATATTCTATACTATTCTAATAAATGTAGTCACGATTTACCTAGAGGAACATCCTCTAGGTAAATCTAGGTTTCAGTTTTTCAAGACGAGCAGATCTAGGGATCTGCTGATCTGCTATACAACATAGTACCTATAGTTACCAAGTGGTATTGTGAACTTTAACACTGGTTAAGAGGACAGATCTCATCCTAAGTGTTCTTACCACAAAATAAAGCAAACGACCTCCACCCTTCACCCCCAACCCACACAAGGAAAGTTTGGGAGGTGATGGATAGGTTTAGTACTTGATTCCGGTGATTTTATCAAAGCTGTATACACTTGTTCCAACTCGTCAAAATATATACAATTTTTGTATATTGGTTATACCTTAATAGAGCTTAAAAGTAAAAAATATTACAAATATATACCTTGGTTTAGGAAAACAAAGTGAACCATATGAGGAAAATATAATGCACATTTGAAATGGAAGACTATTTAAAATTCACCTCTCATGCTCATGTTGGTGAAGATAATACTAGCAACAATTATTGATTGCGAATCATGGCCAGGTACTTTATTGCATACATTATATATATTTAGGATCCAGAATAATGTAATCAATCAATCAAGTAATATTTTCTTTATGTTATAGAAAAGAAAACTAAGGTTAAAGAGTTTAAATAAATTGTTCATAATGACCCAGAAAAAAATCCCTATTGATCTATTTCAGCAAGAGAAGTAACTGGAATTCTAAATCAGTTCTGGTAGTCTTAAAAGTCCACATAGATAGTATTTATGGCTTTTGAATATAATTATTCATGTAAACAACTGTGGAAGAGAAAGAAAGAATGTAAGTTAGCTAACTTCCAAAGAATCAGAAGTAGCATTTTGCTTTTGAATCCAAAAGTATTTATGTGTAATATTAAAAGCAAAAGTTTAACATATAAAAACAAGAATTGTAGGTAGGCTTTCTTGTTGCCACTGCTGTTAACGATAACTAACATAGTATTTATCATAATATATTGAATTATGGCCTCATAGGTGTTTTCAGAGCCAAGCACAGCACTTGTCAAAAAATTTTGCTGAAGTACTGAACCTAATATTCCTCAATTGTATCATAGACTTTTCTCTTCTCCTCTCTTCTCTTCTCTTCTCTTCTCTTCTCTTCTCTTCTCTTCTCTTCTCTTCTCTTCTCTTCCCTTCCCTTCCCTTCCCTTCCCTTC
>PVJS01063702.1:0-10420 GCA_004027185.1 Glis glis | reverse complement strand
CCCCAGTACTGCAAAAAAAAAAAAAAAAAAGATGGCACTCCCTCCCTCATGTCCAGTGGCAGAGACTGTTTATTTAGCCCTAGTGTCGATTCTTACCTTCTTTCTTTGGTACTGGGGATTGAACCCAGGGGCATTCTACTCTGGCTATACTCCCAGCCCCTGCTACATTTATTTTTATTTTATTTTATTTTTTGTGGTGCTGGAGATTGAACCCAGGGACATTCTACCTCTGAGCTACACTCCCAGCTCTATTTTATTTATTATTATTTTTTTTTGTGTGTGTGGTACTGGGGATTGAACCCAGGGGGGTTCTACCTCCGCGCTACACCCCCGGCCCTATTTTTTTATCCTTTATTTTGAAACCAGGTCTTACGAAGTTGCGGAAGGCCTCACTAGGTAGAGAGAGAGAGAGAGAGAGACAGGAAAAGAGAGAGAGAGAGAGAGAGAGAGCTGAGGCTGGCCGCGAACCGGGATCCTCCGGTCTCCGCCTCCCAAAGTACTGGGATTGCAAGCGTGCGCCACCATGCCCGGCCTTATTATTATTTTTTGCAGTACTGGGGATTGAACCCAGGCATTCTACCTCCGAACTACACCCCCAGCCCTATTTTTTTATTCTTTATTTTGAAACAAGTTCTCACTAAGTTGCAGAGGGCCTCACTAAGTAGCTGAGACTGGCTGTGAACCTGCGATCCTCCTGTCTCAGCCTCCCAAGTACTGGGATTACAAGCGTGCGCCACCACGCCCGGCTCTTATTTTTTATTTTGAAACAGGATCTCATTAAGTTACGGAGGACCTCACTAAGTTGCTGAGGCTTTCCTTGAACCCGCAATCCTCCTGTCTCAGCCTCCCAAGTACTGGGATTACAGGCATGCGCCACCATGCCCATCTTGAAAAACTTAAAGTGGGCAATCCTAAAAAACCAACATACACTCCCTAGTCACTTCATTCATACACGCAGGCGCCAATCTTTTTTTTTTTTTTTTTTTTTGCGGTACCGGGGATTGAACCCAGGGGCGTTCTACCTCCACGCCACACCCCCAGCCCTATTTTTTATGCTTTATTTTGAAACCGGGTCTCACGAAGTTGCAGAGGGCCTCACTAAGTAGAGAGAGAAGGGGGGAGCGCTGAGGCTGGCCACAAACCCGAACCCAGATCCTCCGGTCTCCGCCTCCCAAAGTACTGGGATTACAAGAGTGCGCCACCACGCCCAGCAAGCGCCATCTTTCTTTGGGTTCCCTGACTCCAGTTTCCCTATGACATTCTGGCATAAATCACACCCACAATTCATCACCTACTATTTCCAGTTTGTTTTAACAGGATGAGAACTTGACACTTGAGAAGCAAGCTGATGCAGAGGCCTCTAGATTTTTAGGATTTGCTCTGAATATTTTAGTTATCTTTCATACCTCATTCAACAATTTCAGCAAATCTTCTTGGTTAGTTTTTCCAAAGCATTCAACTTAGTTTTCAAGGAGACAACTATCTCTCTCTCTCCTCTCATTGTTGTGGTACTGGGGCTTCAACCCAGGGTTGCTCTACCTCTGAGCTACAACCCCAGCCCTTTTTATTTTTTCATTTTGAAACAGGGTCTCACTAGGTTTCTGAGAGTCTCACTAAGTTGCTAAGGCTGTCCTCGAACCCGCGATCCTCCTCTCTTGGCCTCCCAATTACTGGGATTACAGGCATACCTGACTTTAAAACGTTTGTTATCTGGTTCATTTCAGAAGGTTTCCCAAGCCGGGTGTCATGAGGGTTTCACATGGACTAATAAACGAGGGCTATCAGAGAGCAGACAGAGCTGCCCAGCTCTGCGCACGTCCCTTGCTTCTCTGCTCTTCTCCAGCGGACTGTCTCAGGAAAGGAAAACTGGACGTCAGTACTGTAGGTTACGACTGGAAGTTGTTCTTGGGTTAAACATGTACAGGACATTTGCATCTGTGAAGCTGGTGTGTGTGTGTATGTGTGTGTGTGTGTGTGTGTGTGTGCGTGCATATGCCCTCCCCCATTGCCCCACATCAAATAAGTCCCCATGCCCTGGCACTCTCTATACCCTTACCTTGATTTTTTTTCTATAACACATCATCAGGCATTCATGTGCTTATTTGCTTATTTGTTTACTTTCCATTTCCTGACACTAGAAGGTAAGCTTCATGAGGGCAAGGGTTTTGCCTGTTTTCTATTCTATCCCAGTACCTAGAAGAATGTCTGGCACACAGCAGGGACTTAATAAGTGCTTCTTGTGTGTGTGTGTGTGTGTGTGTGTGTGTGTGTGTGTGTTTTACAGTACTAGGGATGGAACCCAGGGCCTCACACATTCAAGGCAAGTGCTCTACCACAGCCACACCTGTAGTCCCCTGAGTGCTTGTCGGATGAGGACGGGCTCTCTCTTGCTGCACAGTGACCTGCTGTCTGGAGGACCCTGGCATGACGCCTTGCCTGAGGGTTGAATGTGGTGGACCAGCCCTGCCCAGTGCTCGGTATATCAAAGAGAGGCCCTTCATGGGGGGAGTGGGTGCAGGTGGAGGGTGGTGGGGCACAGGATGGGTGGGGCCTCTTGAGATGACTGGCATGGGCCACCCCAACTCAATGGGCAGCGCTTGGGCCTGCTGTGGAAGGTGGATGGTTGTCTGAGGTCCAGGTCCATGACCTTCCAGGCCTGGGTGGCTTTGCTAGGTGATCTGAGGATGGGGACCAAGGGAATTCTAGTGATTCTGCCCCCTCTACCCTTCAAGGACATGTTAGAGGCAGGTCCTGGTCTCAAGTCTACAACAACTGTTTCTATAGCCCCTCAACCCCAGACGTGTTGCACAGCCACTGAATCATGCGTCAGTGGTGGCGGCAGGTGTGTGGGTGGGGGGTAGCTGAGCCCATCGATTGAAGGCTGAGACATCCTTCCCAGTAATCAACAAGTTAATAAGTTCCCTGATGAGGAGGTGGTGATTAATGAACCAATCAGCTTGCCCTGTAATTGGGAAGCTGGAGGGAGGGGTGTGATGGATAGGGAGGCCTGTGAGGGCGTGGGAGGCTGGTTCCTGGTCCACACAGAGGGACCACCTTGGGTATCATCTACTTTCACTCTAAAGGTAAGTGGAGAAGTGACTTTTTCAAAGTTTGGACACTGAATCCAGGCCTTCCCCATGTTCTCTAGCTTCTCTACTCATTCTCCACTCCTCCCATCTGTGCTTGGGCCCCAGGCTCTCCAAGGCTTGAGAGGGGCGGGTTCCAGAAATGTCAGATTTCAGCCGGGTGTGGTGGCGCACGCTTGTAATCCCAGTACTTTGGGAGGCGGAGACCGGAGGATCCCGGTTCGTGGCCAGCCTCAGCTCTTTCCCTGTCTGTCTGTCTCTCTCTGTCTCTGTCTCTCTCTCTCTCCTTAGTGAGGCCCTCCGCAACTTCGTGAGACCCGGTTTCAAAATAAAGGATAAAAAATAGGGCCGGGGGCGTAGCGCGGAGGTAGAACGCCCCTGCATTCAATCCCCGGTACCGCAAAAAAAAAAAAAAAAAGAAATGTCAGATTTCCTGTGTACATCTCACAAACTCCTTCGCCTCTCTCTGCCCAAGCTCAGCACACAAGAACCGCCCCCTGCCCCCAGCTAGTGCTACAGGGTCAAGAGAGCAACCCACCCGGTCCATATCCTCGCCCCCTTTAGAGGCAGGAGCCCTGTGTTGGTCCCAACCATGGCCTTGGTCATTTCATGGAGGGATGGAATTCTTTTCTTTCTTTTTTTTTTCAGTACTGGGGATTGAACCCAGGGGCATTTTACCTCTGAGCTACACCCCCAGCCCTATTTTTTATTCTTTATTTTGAAACAGGGTCTCACTAAGTTGCAGAGGGCCTAAGTAGTTGAGGCTGGCTGTGAACCTGGATCCTCCTGTCTCAGCCTCCCAAGTACTGGGATTACAAGCATGCGCCACTATGCCCAGCTGAATTCTTTTATTTCTGCTGTCTCCTTTCCAATCTGGACACAGGCTTATCTCTGTATCTATGTTCTGGAACTCCTCAGACTGAGGATTTCCATGGATAGTGAGTACCTTCCCACCTCCTAAAGTTGGGACCCCCAGGGATACTGCTGCGTCCCTCCCCAAGGCTGGGGATGCCCAAGGATACCGCCATGCCTCTTCTCTGAGACTACGGTCCCTGGAGGACCTTGTCCTTCACACGTGGGCTCCTTAAGAACGATTTTATTTTCCCTCCGAGGGTAGAGTCCACATCCCCTTGTCCTGGTGTCCTCTTCCATCTCCATGCTCAGCAAGGTGCCCTGGTGTTTCTTGAGTTGTATGGGGGCCCATGGGGCCCGACTGGTTGATAAGGAGCCACTTCCGGTGAGTACAGGTGATTGAACCCATAAAAAAGCAATTGAGGGATCCCTGGACTCTTCATCTCAAGAGAGCTCTAAAAATAGCACCCATGGCCATCTGTCCTGGAGGGTGGTGGGGCTGGCCAAAATGTCCAGGGGCCTGGGCAAAATGTCCCCTCCTGCCTCCATGGGCTGATTGGATGTCTAGAAAGGGGTTCATGAGGAGACCCCCCCAACAGCCCTTTCTCTTCCTGAGGGGGGTCTGATGGGTTTGGCAGTCTGGTTCCCCCGCCCTGACCTCTCAGAGTGCTGGTGGCCCCAGACTCAGCCTCCCATCCCCCGCTCCCAGGCCTGACTCCTGAGCCCCAAGGTTGTTCAGTATGCTGAGCCTGTGTGCCCGCAGGCCTGAGAGGGCTTTTTCTTGGGGTCTGTCTCACCCTCTTTTCCTGATCATGGGTGGCCTTGGCTGCTCTATCACCTCTCAGAGTTTCAGTTTGCTCACCTGTAAAATGAGGGTGAATTCAGTTCATATCACTATTGTGTTGGAAAATGACATACTCTGAGGTGCTTAGTAAACATCGGTTCTTTCCTGTTTTCTTTGAAGGTTCTGGGTGGGGATCTTGGCCTCATACCCCAATGGAGGCTATCATGGGCCAGGGACAGTGGCATGTGCTTGGACAGCTTGGCATCACTCAGCCACAGAAGACATCAGTGCCCTGAATGCCGCCTAGCTGGGGGTGGGGCTCTGCCTTGGGAGGGGGTTCCATGCCAGTCCCAGCTGGATCAGGGTCTGTACGTGCCAAACTGGATGGGTGGCTGGTTCAGATGCTTCTGCCTCCTCCTGCCTTTCTCCCAGTTCTTTTTTTTTTTTTTGTACTGGGGATTGGCTTAGGGGCATCCTACCTATGACCTACATTCCCAGGCCTTTTATTTTGAAACACGGTCTTGCTAACTTGCTGAGGGTCTTGATAAGTTGCTGAGGCTGTCCTCGAACCTGTAATCCTCCAGTGTCAGCCTCCCGAGTACTGAGATTACAGGTGTGCACCACCATGCCCGGCTCCCCCAACTCTTAAGGAAGAAAGGACTTAATGGAATGTCCAATGAGGTCTCTTCCAGGGACATCATAAACAGGAACCAAGGTCACATGCTCCAGCCCCTGCCTCCAGTAGAGGAGCCCCCATAGTTCCTGTCTCTCCCAGGCCCCTCTCCAAGGGTCAGGAAGCAGAGGCTGGAGAGGGCTCCCTCTTGGAAGGAGCAGGCACAGGGCGCACAGCTGTCCTCCCTCTGGTTCCTCACTCCCACCTGTGGACGAACTAGGGGAGATGGAATCTCATCCCTGCTTCTAGGGGCTGCCCCAGGAGCCTACATCCTCAGAGGCTAGACCTGCCACTGGGGGACTGTGGGGTGAACACGGGGTTAACCCGAGGCACCCGGTCCAGTGGGACCCTGAGTCTGAGCATGGCAGCTTCCCCCTCAGCTCCTGCGAGGTGGAGGCATCACGTCCTGGCTGGCTGTAAAGTCAGCGATTGGGAGGGGTGGAGGGAGGGAGGAGGAAGGGCCCTCCCCTGCTAGCTCCCTCTCCCCTTTGGACTCCCCCTCCCTTTCCAGGCTGGGATATAAGCCCCGCAGGGAAAGCGCTGAGCAGAGGAGGCCACAGCCCGACCTCCAGCAGTCCGCCTGCGCCTTCCACCTCCTGCTCACCTCGCTTTGGGAGCTGTCGCTGTGAGTGATTGAGAGCCCAGGAATGGTTGGTACCAAGTTATCTTGTGGGGAAACTGAGGCTGAAATGGCGGAAGCTGGGGTTGAGTGGCAAGAAGCTGGATTGGGGGGGCACAGAGGTGGGAAGGAGAAGCCTGAGAACCCGGTTGCCAGCATAGCCCTCTTCCTCCGTCTACCTCTTTGGGCAGCAGCGGGAGTGGGGAGGCAGACTGGGCTTATAGTCCTCGGACAGATGAGGAAACTGAGGCCAGAGAGACGGTGCGATGCCCGAGAACACACAGAGGGCGTGTGGCTGCGCCTTGGTCAGGTTCCAACTCCAGACAGGCCTCCGGAGCATGGGCCCGACGGCAGCCGCAGCCGCAGCCTCTCGCTAACGGGGATCGAGGCTCAGGATGCCCCACGCTCCAATGCCCCTTCCCAGATGGTGACAGTGCGCAGGCCGTGGCCCGCCATGGCCGCAGTGCTGCTGATCCTGCTCGCCTGCCTGGGAGCGCTGGTCGACGCCTACCCCGCCAAACCCGAGGCTCCGGGAGAAGACGCCTCCCCGGAGGAGCTGAGCCGCTACTACGCCTCCCTGCGCCACTACCTCAACCTGGTCACCCGGCAGCGGTGAGGGCATGCGCGTGGGGGACCGGCGTCTTCCGGACTCGAACCCTCCACCCCGCCGGCCCCACCTGGGGGCCTGACCACGCCCTTTGCGGCCCCGCCCACAGGTATGGGAAACGCGACAGCCCAGCCGCGCTCTTCTCCAAGCTGCTGGTCTTCGACGACGAGGATCGTCCCGTCGGGTCTCGGTAAAAGCGCCCTCCCTCACCACACACGGGCCCCTGGAGGGAACCCACGCCCTGGCTCCTGCTCTGACGACTTCCCCAGCCTCGCCTCCCTAGATGAGATTCCTTTCCATTCCCTCCCGCAGGCCAGAAGACGCCTACCGGTGGTGAAGACCCCAAGGCCTCCTGGGAGATATGCTAACTACACCGACCTCATTTGCATATATGATTCGGGGTGGGGCCCTCCGCCCATTTCTCGGTGCCCCCCGGCCGCCAGCTGGGCTGGGGGACTGAGTGTGGCTTTCCCTGGTCCCCAATAAAGAGCAAATTTCACAGAAATGGAACGTGTGCGTGTTTGTATTTCCTTTTCTTCCTCCGTGGCGGTGGCATCCAATGCGAGCCGAGGGGGTGGAAGCGCGAGACAGCGGGAAGAGGAGACGTCAGATGAAAAGGCGCCCCAGGACTAGGCTGGGCCGGGTGGGGCCCCTCTGCTGGGAGCTGAGCTGGACACGCCCAGAGGAGGGACCTCTGGAAGGGACTCCAGGCGGGGGAGGAGGGCCGGGAGTGCTTGAAGATGGGGCGGGAAGAAGAGTCGCTAGGGATGGAGAGATGGAGAGGAGCTAAGAGGGTAGCTGGGGGCAGAAGTGCCCTGTACAGAAAAGATGAAGATGGTTGGGGGTGTGGGCTAGGCACCAACACCCCAGGGTGGTTCCCCTGAGAAGCTGTCTCACTAGTCCCCAGGACTGTGGGGGGAGGGGGCTGAGTTTAAGATAGGATCCAGGATGGACCGTTTGGAGGTGGGGTGGACACGCTGGCTGAAGAGGCAGGTCCTTTCTCACCTATGAGGAGGGATGGGAGTGTGGAGGCCGCCCTTGCCCTCGGAAACCGCCCTTCCCACCTTGTCGGAGGCACACTCAGTGCATATGTCACACGTTGTGCCTTCCTGGTGACAAGGCCACAGGGACACCCTCCAATCCTCCCCCACTCCAGACACCGCGGCTCTGCAGATGTTTAAACTGGGGTCTAACCTGACTCCCCAGACACCCTTCCTTCTCAGCTCCTTCTTTGAGAAAGCCTGCCCTGATCGGCGCTCTTTCTTCCCTCTCTGGCCACCCAACTCTCATGGCTGCTACTCTGTTCACTAAGGGACCTATCTGTGTCTCTGTGTCCTGTCCCCTTCTAGGTCTGCCCCCCCCCCCGCAGGAAGGGCTTGTGTCTCCCCCTCTGTCTGTGGGCTCTCTCCTGGGCCTCTAGTTCAGCAGGACCTGCCTGACTCTGAAGCAGGTGGCTGGGGGTGAAGGGGCGAATCAGGTCAAAGCCAAAGCTGTAGATCCAGAGAGGGTAAGGAGGGCAGGAAGGCTGGACAGCATTGCCGTGAGGGTAGGTAGGGGCCATGGAGGACTGTCTGCAGTTAGGTCACCCTGGGAGGGGGCAGAAGACTCTAGAGCTGGCTCAGTCATAGCTGCAGGGGAGGCCTTGCTCTGACAGCCTGTGCAGGGGGCCACGCAGCTGCAACCTCCATCCTCCCTGGAGGTAGGGCCAGGAGGGTGGGGCAGAGGACGCCAGTCCAGGCCTGGTATAGGTCACAGGCTGTGTGGATTCTGATGCTCTGTGCCTTAGCCCGGACCACTCACCTGTCCTGCACAGCCCTTTCCTGCTCTTCGGCCTGGAAAACACCTTTTGAGGAGTGGTCACCTCCCAGAAGCACTCCTGGTTTCTTGGGATGGAGTTATTCTCTCTGGCTCCCTCTCCACTCTATCGTCATTATCTGAAACCCATTTCCCATTCCATTTTGCTCCCTGTCTTCTCTCCTCTGCACCAGGACAGGCATGTGGGGGGGTATGTATGTCTGTATGCCGGTATCCATGGTCCCCTGTCTGTTGGTCTGCCTGGAAGAGCTAAGTTTGAGGCTAATGGAAGAGAGACGTGGTACAAATTATATGCATGGCTATAAACAATTTCTGCCCAGGTAACATGTCTGGTTGACCACTAATGACATGGGTTCACCTCTTGTTCAGTGTGTGTGTGTGTGTGTGTGAGTGTGTGTGTGTGTGTGTGTTACTGGGGATTGAACCCAGGGGCATTCTACCTGCGAGCTACACCCCCAGCCCTATTTTTATCCTTTATTTTGAAACAGGGTCTCACTAAGTTGCGGAGAGCCTCACTAAGTAACTGAGGCTGGCCGTGAACCTGTGATCCTCCTGTCTTAACCTCCCAAGTACTGGGATTACAAGTGTGCGCCACCATGCCTGGCTCTCTGGTTCATTTTGAGGAGTGTTGAGCAGGTGGTCAATCGCTGAGCAGATTCAACCAATGTTAGAACCAGAGGAAATCTTAGATGTAATAATAATGACAACAATAGCAATAACCACTTTTTTTTTTGGTGCTAGGGATTGAACCCAGGGGCATTCTACCTATGAGCTATATCGCAAGCCTTATTTTATTTTATTTTTTATTTTGAAACAGGGTCTTGCTTAGTTGCTGAGAGTCTTGCTAAGTTTCTGAAGCCGGTCTCAAACTTGAGATCCTTCTGTCTCAGCCTCTTAAGTATTGGGATTACAGGTATGCCCCATCGTGCGCAGCTTAATAGCTATTTTTTAAACAAAAGCACTTATAGCTGGGCATGGTGGTGCACTCCTGTATTCCCAGATACGTGACAGGCTGAGGCAGGCAGGAGAGTCATGAGTTTGAGGCCAGTCTGGGCAACATAGTGAGACTCCATCTCAAAAAAAAAAAAATCACTTATGTGCTAGACACTGAGCTGCATATTTTATACATATCATATTACTGAGATATTGATTTGGCTTCTTTTAAACAGACAAAATTAATAATGGCTTAAGCCAAATGAAAGTCTAGTTCTCTCTTGCATCCAATGCGAGCGGCATCTGGGGAGTTGCCATTTCTGCTCCAGGAGGGCACCTGAGAGCGCAGGCTCTTGTGGCTTCCCCATGTCCTTGTCTACAGGACTAGAGGTGGTCCACCATGGCCATATCTGTGTTCCAGCCAGTGGCCAGGGAAGGCAGGGGAGTCTGGTTACTGTCTTGTGTAATAAGTTACCCTAAAACTTGGGAACTTAAAACTACCATTTAAGCCAGGCATGGTGGCACATGCCTCCCTGTATGTGGGAGGCTGAGACAGGAGGATCACAGGTTCAAAACCAGCCTCAGCAACTTAGCAAGACTCTTAGCAACTTACCAAGACCCTGTTTCCAAGGGAAAAAATAAATAAAATAGAGCCAGGCGTGGTGGTGCACGCTTGTAATCCCAGTATTTGGGAGGCCGAGACCAGAGGATCCGGGTTCGCGGCCAGCCTCAGCTACTTAGTGAGGCCCTCCGCAACTTTGTGAGACCCGGTTGCAAAATAAAGTATAAAAAAATAGGGCCGGGGGTGTAGCTCGGAGGTAGAATGCCCCTGGGTTCAATCCCCAGTACAATAAATAAATAAATAAATAAATAAATAAATAAATAAAAGAAATAAAGGGCCAGGTGTGGTGGCGCACGCTTTGTAATCCTGGTACTTGGGAGGCTGAGACAGAAGGATCAGGGTTCTCAGGCAGCCTCAGCTACTTAGTGAGGCCCTCTGCAACTTAGCGAGACCCTGTTTCAAAATAAAGAATAAAAAAAATAGGGCTGG
>PVJS01063701.1:0-10421 GCA_004027185.1 Glis glis | reverse complement strand
ACCGGGCATGGTGGCGCACACTTGTAATCCCAGTACTAGGGAGGCAGAGACCGGAGGATCCGGGTTCGCCGCCAGCCTCAACTACTTAGTGAGGCCCTCCACAACTTCGTGAGACCCGGTTTCAAAATAAAGTATAAAAAATAGGGCCGGGGGTGTAGCTCAGAGGTAGAATGCCCCTGCGTTCAATCCCTGGTACCGCAAAAAAAGAAAAAGAAACATATTACAAAGCCCTAGTAATTGGAACAGTATGCTGCTGGCATAAAAGCAGATATATAGACCAATGGAACAGACTAGGGATCCCAGAAACTAACCTACCCATATATGGTCAATTGGTCTTTGACAAGGGTACTAAGAATATACAATGGGAAAGGATGGTCTCTTCAACAAATACTATTGGGAAAACTAGATATCCACATGCAAAAGAATGAAGTTGGATTCTTATTATGCACCATACACAAAAAGCAACTCAGAATGGATTAAAGATTTAAATATAAGACCTGGAACTGAATAGCTCCTAGAAGAAAACGTAGGGGAAAAGCTTCATGGCACAGAGCTTGTCAATGATTTCTTGGGCATGACACCAAAAAGTTTAAGCAATGAAGGTGAAAACAGAGATGTGAGACTATAACAAACTAAAAACTATCTTTACAGCAATGAAAACAATCACCAAGTGAAAAGGCAACTTAAAGAGTGGGAGAAAATATTTGCAAACTGCATTATCTATTAAGGATTAACTTCCAAACTGTATAAGATATTCCTATAACTCAATAGCAAAAAAAAAAAAAAAATAAAAATAAAAAACAAATAGCACAATTTTAAAAATGGGCGAAAGACTTGAATAGATATTTCTCCAAAGAAGACGTAATTGGCCAACAAACATATCTCAAAATGCCTGGCATCACTAAACACCAGGAAAATGCAATTTAAATTAAATCACAGTGAGAGATCACCTCACAGCTCTTTGGATGACTATTATACTGTTTTTTAAAAATGAGGTAACAAGTGTTGGTGAAGATGTTGAAAAATTGGAATCCTTATATACTGTTGATGGGAATGAAAAATGAGGCTCACTCACTATGAAAAATGGTATAGTTTCCTCCAAAAATAAAAATAACATTACGGTATGACCCATCGGTTCCACTTCTGATCTGTGTATCCAAAAGAGTTGGTATCAGGATCACAAAGAGATATCTGTGCCTTCGTGTTCGTTGCGGCCTTATTCACAATAGCTGAGACGTGGAAACAGCATAAAGGCCCCTGATGGGTGAATAGTTCACTGGTGGATTAAAGCATGTGGTATATACTTACAACGGAAGATGTTTCAGCCTTGAAAGAAGAAGGAAACATTGCTATATTTGACAACATGGATGGACCCGGAGGACATTATACGAAGAGAAATAAACCAGATGGAAGAGGTTAAATGCTGCCCAACTCCACTTATACAAGGCATCTAAAATAGACAAATTCAGCCCGGCGTGGTGGCGCACGCTTGTAATCCCAGTACTTGGGAGGCTGAGACCGGAGGATCCGGGTTCGCGGCCAGCCTCAGCTACTTAGTGAGGCCCTCCGCAACTTCGTGAGACCCTGTTTCAAAATAAAGAATTAAAAAATAGGGCTGGGGGTGTAGTTCGGAGGTAGAATGCCCCTGGGTTCAATCCCTGGTACCGCAATAAATAAATAAATAAATAAATAAATAAATAAAAACAGTGTCTGATAGGTGCTGGTTGATCAATAAATATGTTGAAGGAGTGAGTGGCAGTCTGTAAAGCCATCTGGAGGAGAGGCTTCGGAATCTGTTGGGATGTTTTCTGAAGATGTCAAAATAAAGAATAAAAAAATAGGGCTGGGGGTGTAGTTCGGAGGCAGAACGCCCCTGGGTTCAAACTCTGGTACCGCCCCCCCAAAATAAATAAAAAATAAAAAAATAATAAAATAGACAAATTCATACAAATAGAGAGTTGTTATGGCAGTTGCCAGGGACTGAGGCAGGGGAGCAGAGTGGAGACGAAATAGGGAGTTTTTGTTCAATGGATATGTAGTTTCAGTTTTGCAAGATGCATACATTCTACTGATTGGCTACACAACTTGATGCCTATAGTTAACAACACTATATTGTGAACTTAAAAATTTGTCACATGGGCAGATTCCATGTGAAGTGTTCTTACCACAATTATATAAAAAAAAACCCAAACTCGTTTTCTCAACATTTTTCATAAGGTTGTCATGAGGATCCAATGATAGAATTCCCATGAAATCTTTGGAAAAACTACACAGTGCAATAAAACTTGTTGTTTGCTATTATTGTTGCTACTTTTACACTGTTGAATACCGATGGACAGCTTATGTTGTATTTTGAAATCTCCCAATAATGATGGAGCCTTTGCCATTGTGAGGATCACTCATCATGACAGACGAAACTATTCAGGAAGACAGTTATACTGTGTTTATTGCCATTATTCAATCAAACAACTATTTGCTAAGCTTCCGTTGTATGTCCAGCAATGTTCTAGACACTGTGGGAAATAAAAGGGCTAAGTGGACATCATCCTTGTCTTTAAGCAGTTGAACAGTCTAATTAGGGAAATGAGGCAATCATATACAAGACAAACAGCAAGAAATGAGCTAGTATTGAACCAAGCAAGAAGTGATTTCACAGCCTGGTCAGAGTTGGAGAAGAGGAAAATCCTGCATGTGTGAGTGTGCTATAAAACCATCCTGGAAAACTCTTCCTTGAAGGGTTAAGAGTTGGCCAACCAGAGAGGAGAAAAGTAATTACATTTACTGTGGCCACTCTATGGTGGTCAGTACCACTCTACCTTTTAGGTTCTCCAAAATTGTTAAGTGCCTTCTTGATTTAGCTGCCAATTATTAGAAAGTGTGTGGCTTAAAAATCAGAATTCTTTCCATAGCTGGGAAGGAATTTTCTTCCTAGGTGTAAAGTTTCCTTGGTATAGGTTTGTTCATGACCTTGGCCCTTTTTAGGTTACAGGATGTTTGGAGCCAGCGTAATTTCTGACAGGAGGATATCTCTGATCTAGGAGATAATCATCAGAAATCTACATTATTTCATTATGCTCTCAGAGGCTGTGCAGTTATTAAGTTGATTCACCCACAGATACACATCAATCAGCAACCACATTAATTGGCACCCTTATTTCATGATGGTTTTTTTCCTTCCAGAATTCCTTAACGCAGTGTTTCTCAAAGTATGGTCCGCGAGCCACCTACACCAGAATCCAATGGATGTGGTGGTTAAAAAGGCAGGTTCTTTTACAGATGAATGGATAAAGAAAACGTGATATATACACACAACAAAGTTTTACTCCATCATCAAGAAGGACAAAATTATGTCATTTGCAGGAAAATGGATGGAACTGGAGAACATCATGCCGAGTGAAGTCAGCAGACTCAGAAAATCAAGGGCTGTATGTTTTCTCTCACACGTGGAAGCTACAGAGGAAGAAGGAAATAAAAAGAACCTCATGAAAACCAGGAGAGAGACCAAGAGAGTAGTGGAAGGGGGTCGGGGGAGGGAGGAGGTAGAGAGATGGAAACACGCCAAATAATGTTATGCGCAGATATGAATGTGTCACTATGGATATTACTATCGTGTACAATTGCAGTGTGCCAATAAAATATTTTTAAGAATTACAGGCTCCTGAAATCTATTCTGTGCCTCCTGATTCAGAATCTCTGTGGGAGGGCTCAAGAATACATGTTTGTACAAGCACCCCAGGTGATCTTTTGCACATCAATATTTAAAAATTATGCTTTGATGCTTGGTGAGCTAATAGTGCTTAATGCTTGGTGGGCATCTGAGCGATGCCCAGGTGGCCCCCCTCTTTCAAGCAAATTGGATCTCTGAGGTGGGACTCGGGCATCAGTATTTTTAAGTGTCTAAGGCGATTCCAGTGAGCAGCTGGGGTTGAGGACCAATGGCTTACGGCAGCAGTACTTTTCAAGGTTCAATGTGCCTGTGAATAACCTGGGGATGTTAATAAATGTGATTCTGATTTAGGAAGTTGGAGTAAAGCCTTAAATTCTACATCTCTGTCAGGTGCAGTGGCTCATGCTTGCAATCCCAGTACTGAGGAGGTTGAGACAGGAGGATTGCAGGTTTGAGACAGCCTCAGCAACATAGCAAGACTCTGTTTCAAAATAAAAAATAGAAAAGAGCTGAGGGTGTAGCTTGGAGGTAGACTGCTCCTGGGTTCAATCCCCAACACACACACATACACACACACACACACACACACACACATTTTAAAAAATCTGCATATCTAATAAGTTCCCGCATGAAGCAGATGCTGCCTGCCCATGGACCACACTTTGAGGAGCAAGAACTAAGAGAAACTATATTTTAGTATTTGATTGCCCCACTCCTGATGGATATCAACTTCCGCATGTCTTACATAGGGTCCAACCTAATTCCATATCAACTCATTTATGGCATAGCAAAAGCTCTGTTCCAAAGGATCATAGTTTCACTGACCTGTTGTAAAGACAGAAATCCTTTTTTTTTTTTTTGGTACTGGGGATGTAACCCAGAGGCATTCTGCCTCCAAGTTATACCCGCAGCCCGATTTTATTTCTTATTTGGAAACAGGGTCTCACTAAGTTGCAGAGGGCCTTGCTAAGTTGCCAAGGCTGGCGTTGAACTTGTGATCCTCCTGTCTCAGCCTCCCCAAGTACTGGGGTTACAAGCATGCGTCACCATACCTGGCTGAGAGAAATCTTTTTTAAAAATTAAGGTGTAAGTGAAAAAGATTTTCAAAATGGTTGGTGGGGCAATAGGGACAGAAGTCACGCAGGAAGGCAGATTGGAGCCCGTGAACAAGGCAGTTGAAAAGACAGGCCTTAGAGGAGTCACAACCAGACAGCTTGACTGACAAAGGGGCATATTAGCCCTGGGGATGTAGAACGTTCCCATGAAGTGACGCAGGCAGATGGGCCCACACCTAAGGTGATGGGTGGGTGGATAGGTATTGGAAGGCACATCCTCTCTCTCTCTCTCTCTCTCTCTCTCTCTCTCTCTCTCTCTCTTTCACTCTCTCTCATGCACACGCACATGCGCACGCAGACACACACACACACACACACACACACACACACACACACACCTTTCCCCTCCCTTCTTTCTTCTAGCTTAAAACCTTTTACTAGCTTTTCATAAAAATAGTTTCAGAACTCTTGCACTAGCCAACAAGACCTGCAGCTCCACTGTGACCTCAGCTCTTTCCTCTGCTAGATCTCCCTCTAAACCAGCATTTTTTTTCTCTTTCTCATGTATGCCTGCATTCCTGCCTTCTGGTTTTCCGAGAGGCAAGGTGGACCACCTCCATTCTCTCAGAACTGAGTTTAAATGTTGGCTCTAGTGGGGCCTTCCCTGACTGTTTTCCTCTATCCCACCCCCAAATACATTCTCTATTATATCAGTAGGTCATTGTGTTTGTTTGTTTTTGGTACTGGGGATTGAATCAAGGGATGTTCTATCTCCAAGCTACAACCCTAGCTCTTTCTATGTTTTATTATGAAATAGGGTCAATTTTTTTTTGGCGGTACCAGGGATTGAACGCAGGGGTGTTCTACCTCCGCGCTACACCCCCGCCCCTATTTTTTATGCTTTATTTTGAAACCGGGTCTCACGAACTTGTGGAGGGCCTTACTAAGGAGAGAGAGAGAGAGAGAGAGAGAGAGAGAGAGAGAGAGACAGGGAGAGAGAGAGCGAGAGCTGAGGCTGGCCGCGAACCCGGATCCTCTGGTTTCCGCCTCCCAAAGTACTGGGATTACAAGCGTGCGCCACCACGCCCGGCTGAAATAGGGTCTTACTAAGTTGCTGAGGCTGGCCTGGAACCTGCGAGCCTCTTGTCTCAGCCTCCCAAGTACTGGGATTACAGGTGTGTGCCACCACACCCGCCTATGTTTTGATTTCTTTATAGAACTTATTATTTGAAATTCCTGTTGATTACTTTCCTTTTTAATTTGTGTACTTCCAAGTAGGCCACACAGGGACAGTCCTGGCCAATCTTGTTCATAGCTGGAAGCCCAGCATCTAAAAACACTGCCTGAAGCCAGGCATGGTGGCGCATGCTTGTAATCCCAGTACTTGGGAGGCTGATACAGGAGTATCCGGGTTCGAGGCCAGCCTCGGCTACTTAGTGAGGCCCTCCGCAACTTAGTGAGACAGGTTTCAAAAGAAAGTGTAAAAAATAGGGCTGGGGGTGTAACTTGGAGGTAGAACGCCCCTGGGTTCAAACCCCAGTACTGCAAAAATAAATAAATAAATAAATAAAAACAGTGACTGATAGGTGCTGGTTGATCAATAAATTTGTTGAAGGAGTGAGTGGTAGTCTGTAAAGCCATCTGGAGGAGACGATTCAGAATCTGTTGGGATGTTTTCTGAAGATGTCAATTCCTGTGTCCCAACCTCAGAATCATTTCAGTAGTTTAGGGACGTGGTCCAAACATCCCAGATTGAGAAACAAAGTCATAAAGTGTGTGTTCCTTTTCTGGTCAACTGAAATTTCATGGATAATAGCTGTGGATGGAAGACTTTATTTAGAAAGATACACTTCACAAAGACGGTATCACTTCATTTGGTTTATGAGCTAAGGTGGATATGAGTGTGGCTCCCAAACCACCAGATTGCATTTCGGATCTACTGAAGCAATACTTGTGGGTATTAGTTCTAGTGATCTCGGTTTCTTAAAAGATCTCTAGGTGATTCTGATAAGCATCTGATTTTTAAAAATTATCTTAGTGCATTGCAGTCATAGTGAGGTTCATTGTGATAAAAACATACATGCAGATAGCTCTTGGTCTATTTCCCTCCACATCCCAGTGCTTCCCCCTCCTCCCTGGCTGTACATGTTAGTGAAATTGGTAGTGATACCTCACATACTGCCATAGTATTATTTGAACTGTTTCCTTCTTTTTTTTTTTTTTTTGAGGTATCGGGGATTGAACGCAGGGGCGTTCTACCTCCACGCTACACCCCCTGCCCTATTTTTTATACTTTATTTTGAAACCGGGTCTCACGAAGTTGCGGCAGGCCTCACTAAGGAGAGAGAGAGAGACAGGGAGAGAGGGAGAGAGAGAGAGAGAGAGAGAGAGAGAGAGAGAGAGAGAGAGAACTGAGGCTGGCTGCGAACCCGGATCCTCGGGTCTCCACCTCCCAAAGTACTAGGATTATAAGCGTGCGCCACCACGCCCAATCCCTTTCCACTACTCTATAGTTCTCTCTCTGCATTATTTAAATTCCCTCATCTTTCCTATTTTCTCTCTAGCTTCCAGATATGAGAGAAAACATACAGCCCTTGACTTTCTGAGACTGGCTCATTTCAGCATAATATTCTCTAGTTCCATCCATTTTCCTGAAAATGACATAATTTTGTTCTTTATGCTGAGTAGAATTCCATTGTGTGCATATACATTTTCTTTATCCATCATCTATTGACAGACACCTGGGTTGGTTCCGTAATTTGGCTATTATGAATTGCACTGCTGTAAACATATGTATCTATGTTCTGACTTTAATTCTTTTTTTTTTCTTTTTTGCGGTAGTGGGGATTGAACGCAGGGGTGTTCTACCTCTGTGCTATGCCCCTGGCCCTATTTTTTATACTTTATTTTGAAACTGGGTCTCACAAAGTTGCAGAGGGCCTCACTAAGTAGAGAGAGAGAAAGAGAGAGACAGGGAGAGAGAGAGTGAGAGAGCTGAGGCTGGCTGCGAACCTGGATCCTCCGGTCTCCGCCTCCCAAAGTACTGGGATTACAAGCGTGTGCCACCACGCCCGGCTACTTTAATTCTTTTGGAAAGATACCAAGGCGTGGTAGAGCCGGGTCATATGGTGGTTCCATTCCTAATTTTTTGAGAATCCTCCACACTGATCTTTATAGTGGTAGTACTAATTTACAATTTCACCAACAGTGTATAAGAGTTCCTATTTTCCCACATTCTTGCCAGAATTTGATATTGTTTGTATTCTTGATGTTTGCAATCCTAACTGGAATTAGATGGAATTTCAGTGTAGTTTTGATTTGCATTTTCCTAAATTGCTAGCAATGTTGAACATTTTTGTCATATATTTATTGGCCAATTGTATTTTTTCTTTTCAGTTCAACTGCCCATTTTTTTGTGGTAAGCTCAGGAAATAAAACTGAGAATCAATAAATGGGATGGTATCAAATTAAAAAGTTTCTATGCAGCAAAGGAAACAATCAAGTGTCTGAAGAAAGGGCCTACAAAATGGTAGAAAAATTTTGCCAGCTACTCCTCTGATAGAGGACTAATACGTACAATATATAAAGAACTCAAAAAACTTAATACTAAAAAAGCAAGCATCAAATTTTTGTAACACCAAAATGCGAGAGACTCCTTATTAGAACCTATGGGACAGGAAGCCAGTATCGTATGCGTTCTCCATATACATATACATAAGATGCCCAATCTGATAGATGTGCTTTTGGGCAAGCAACAACAACAACAAGAAAAATCTGATTAACAGTAGATTTAACAATAGGTGCCTTTTTTTTACTCTCATAACAAAAAATCTGAAGTTAGGTGTTTTCTGGCAGGGGTTCAGGAACTCTGCGGAGCCATCAGAATCTAGATTATTGCTCCCTTATCTTCCCCATGTCCTCGCTTTCTTCCTTGTGCTTATAGCTCTATGTTTACATAAAGCCAACGTGGCTTCAGGCATCATACTTACATTCAAGACAAGATGAAGAGTGAAGGGCTCATCTCTTTATCTAGGAGGAGAGATCTCTCCCAGGAACTCTTGCAGAAGGCTTTTGTTTTTCCTTGGCCAGAGCTCAGCATGTTCCCCAGCTGCAAGGATGTCTGGGGACATGAGTTGAGCGCATTCCAGACTCCGTGGCGGGAGGTATCCAGAGAGAATGGGATCGGGACAATTCGTAAGTGGGCAGGGAGGAGCACGTGTCACCCATGTCTGCTGTGGGAGCACTGGCCAGCCCAGGAGGACGTCCAAGAGGGAGGCTTCCATCCTCTCTGCTCCAAGGATCTTTGCTTTTCTTGGATTGTTTTTTCTCTTCGTCTAAAGCACTTTCCCCAGATGACCGATTCTTATTTCCAAACCCTCCCTTTACCTTTGGTGCTAACAACAACAATTGACTAGATGACAGGCATTATCTATAAGTCACATAAAAATTCATTTAATCTTTTTTTTCTTTTTTTTTTGCGGTATCGGGGATTGAACCCAGAGGGGTTCTACCTCCGAGCTACACCCCCGGCCCTACTTTTTATCCTTTATTTTGAAACCGGGTCTCACAAAGTTGCGAGGGCCTCACTAAGTAGCTGAGGCTGGCCATGAATCCGGATCCTCCGGTCTCCGCCTCCTAAGTACTGGGATTACAAACGTGTGCCACCATGCCCAGCTTCATTTAATCTTTACAACAAACTTATCTGGTAGATCTTATTATCATTCCCGATTAACAGATGAGGAAACTGAGGTACAGAGAAGTTAAGTAGCTTGACCAAGGTCATTCAGCTAGTGAAGGGCAGAGTGGGATCCAAACCAAGGTGATTTGCCTCTAGAGTCCATCTGCTTTTTTTTCTTTTGTACTGGGGATTGAAGCCAGGGGCGTCTACCTCTGAGCTACACTCCCAGCCATTTTTTTTTTAAATAGGGTCTTACTAAGTTGCTCAGGCTGGCCTTGAACCTGCGATTCTCTTGTCTCTGCCTCTCAAGTACTGGGATTACAGGCCTGCGCCACCACGCCTGGCTTAGAGTCCATATGCTCTTAACCACTATGCTGTAGCGTGCTCCATTGCATGTGTGTGTGGAAGGAAAGCCCACTGCCAGAAGGAACATGGTCAAACAGACTTAGACTCACTGTTTGCTGGAGGAAGAGAAACACACATCAGGGGAAACCGAGGAAGGTTATTTAACAGATGGGGGGTGGAGTTAATCATACGATGGTCTTAGTAGGTACAGCTCAAGGATTTGTAAAGTAGGTCAGTTTCTAGACATTCATGGCCTTATCTTAGAACACACGAGTTCATCTGGACTGTCAGAGCAGTTGCCTCTGATCTTCTCCCAAATTGATGGGTCTGGACAAGCTGGTGTTAAGAGAATTTGAGCTTAGATAGTTTGGCTTCATGTCATATTTTGGTACAGTTTATCTGCTTTGAGAGTTGGGTAGTTTTGTACATTGTGATTTATGTTTCAATTCTTAGTACCCTGCACAGAGGTTCCCTGCCAGCAGGGCCATTTTTCATTTATTGGTCTTCCTTTCTGGTCATTCTTCAACCTACGTAGAAGGATAGACCATGATCTTTCAGGAAAAGGATGGGCCCAGATCTGTGCCGCTGTTCAGTTGGTTGCAATGATGTATTGAGTGTTGTTTTCTTAAGTGACGGGCCTTCTGATTCTTTTTTTTTTTTTTTTTTTTTTTTTTTT
>PVJS01063700.1:0-10423 GCA_004027185.1 Glis glis | reverse complement strand
TTTTTTTTTTTTTTTTTACGGTACTGAGGATGGAACCTAGGGGCATTCTACCTCTGAGCTACACCCTAGCCCTATTTTTTTTACTCTTGATTTAGAAAGAGGGTGCGCACACTTGTCATCCCAGTACTTGGGAGGCTGAGACAGGAAGATCGCAGGTTTGTGGCCAGCCTCAGCTACTTAGTGAGGCCCTCTGCAACTTAGTGAGACCCTGTTTCAAAATAAAGAATAAAAAAATAGGGCTGGGGGTGTAGCTTGGAGGTAGAATGCCCCTGAGTTCAATTCCTAGTACTGCAAAAAAAAAAAAAAAAAGAAACAGGGTTTCACTAAGTTGTGGAGGGCTTCACTAAGTAGCTGAGGCTGGCCGTGAACCTGCAATCCTCCTGTCTCAGTCTCCCAAGTACAGGGGTTACAAATGTGCACCACCACGCCCGGCTACTAACTGGCATTTCTGAGACACTTTCAGCAGTGTGGGAGGGGTTACCTAACTAAACTGACAGGTCAAGTTTATTGATCTCTGGGCCAAGAAGCACTGTGAGAAAGGTCAGTTAATCTGACCCACCGCCCTCAGCCTGGGGTCCCTGATCAGGAGAGAGGGGCACTGTGAGGGAAGGCTGGTGGGAGAAGCCATCGGCAGCTCCGGTACTTTTTCTAGCAAGGACGTTTCCTTTAGATATCACCAGGGATGGATCTTTGTCTTTCTATTCATAGTGATCATCCATTCTCTGCCCAAAGACCTGAATCACATGGTGTGGACTTCATAGGTAATTAGACACCTCCATTTTTGAGTGGGAGGAGGACCTTTGCGAGGTGGTGTTATAGGGATATTATTCTGACAGCGTATGACCTGGAGTGAGGAAAGAAAGAAATACAGCAGTATGACTCAACAGGAAAAAAAAAAAAAAAAAAAACTGTAACAAACTGCAAGGCAAGTAAAAATTAAAATGTAGAAAATATAAAAAGATCGCCACCGTGTCACACTGACTCGGCATTAGAGTGAATGTAAACACATCCTGTTAGGTAACAGACATGGTTCAAAAGACACAGTGTAATGTAATGTGGAATTTGCACGCTACTAGCCTGTGGCAGAGCACAGAGGAAAAAACTAACAACTCAAACCTCAGCACTCACCAACATCAGCTGGCTAATTGCAGTACTTGGTGAACGTCCAGGAGCCCAGCAGTTTCCTGTCTGGCCAACTATTTTAAACATGCGGGTCTTTTTTTTGTGTGTGTGGTACTGGGGATTGAACCCAGGGGCATTCTACCTCTGAGCTACAAACCCCCCAGCCCTACTTTTTTTTTATTATTTATTTTGAAACAGGGTCTCGCTAAGTTGCGGAGGGCCTCACTAAGTAGCTGAGACTGGCCGCGAACCCGGATCCTCCCGTCTCAGCCTCCCACGTACTGGGATTACAAGTGTGTGCCACCACGCCCGGCTAACATTAGAGCTAAGGTTGTTTGGTTGATATATTGCTATTTTTTTCCTACTATTTAAGCTCTCAAGTCGTTATCTTTTGTTAATGTTCACATTAATCATCCACACTCCCTGTGTTAGTCAGGTTTCCAACACTGTGACAAAACACTCAAGAATAAACAACTTATAAGGAGGAAAGATGTATTTTGGCTCATGGGTTCAGTCCACGGTTGGTTGGCCCTGTCAGTTTGGAGTCTGTGGTGAGGCAGAACATCATGGCAGGTGAAGCAAAGCTGCTCACCTCATAGTGAACGGGAAACACAGAGAGACAGGAAGGGGCCAAATCCCAATATCCCTTTGGGCACACCCTTGGTGACCTAATTGCTCTCACGAGGTCCCACTTCCTGGGAACCACCGACTGGGAACCAGGCCATTAGGGACCCTTATTCAAACTATAGCACTCCCCCCAAAGCCCTCTTTTCAGAATGACAAATCTTCTGGAACGTTCCACTCCCGCCCCACCCCCAAAACCAATCCTTGCTGTTTGCTATTTTTGTGATATAATTGGCATGTGATTCTGAGGTTAGGATTTGGGGTGTGGGTGGGAATTCAGCGAGACATACTCATACAGGAGCAAAGGTCTCTTGAAAGAACAGGTCATCCCCTAGCCTGCCACACCTCTGTTGTCACATCATACCACAGAGTACAGGGAAGACCAATATACCTGTGACATGGTTATAATAAAAACGACTGATTCAGAACCCAAAGAAAGCCGGGCGTGGTGGTGCACGCTTGTAATCCCAGTACTTGGGAGGCTGAGACCAGAGGATCCAGGTTCACCGCCAGCCTCAGCTACTTAGTGAGGCCTCCGCAACTTAGTGAGACCCTGTTTCAAAATAAAGAATAAAAAATAGGGCTGGGGGTGTAGCCCAGAGGTAGAATGCCCCTGGGTTCAATCCCCGGTACTTAAAAAAAAAAAAAAAAGAAATAAAAGAACCCAAAGAATGTGGCTGAGAGCAGGACAGAGCTCAGAAAACGAACTGGCCCCGAACTTGCGGCCACTTTCTAAAACCACCCGGCAATCTAAAACCTCTGACCGGTTGCTGATTGGAACTCTTGCAAGATTACCTGAAGTTAAGTGATCAGGAAAAACAAAGATCTGAACAAGAAGGAAAGATGGTCTAAAGTAAATCCCCCCGGTGTAGGTGAAGGGCTTGTCCTAATGGGCAGTGGGTGGTTTGTTATCTTTTTCTGGGGTGTGGATGAGAAGCAGGGTTGTGCCCGATCATGTTTGTACAGTCAGGTGTCGGGGGACACACTCTGGCATGCCATGCCCTTGGCCTCGATGCCAGTTGGATAAGTAGCTGGTCAGCCCATGGAGCCGTAAGTTGGACCGAACTTAGAATCAGATGCTGAACTGTGGGTGAAGTTCGTCTTTTCACCTCCTCTTTTTTTTTTTTTTTTTTTTTTGGCAGTACCAGGGATTGAACCCAGGGGCATTTTACCTCCGAGCTCCACCCCCAGTCCTATTTTTTATTCTTTATTTTGAAACAGGGTCTCACTAAGTTGCGGAGGGCCTCACTAAGTAGCTGAGGCTGGCCTGGAACCTGCGATCCTCCTGTCTCAGCCTCCCAAGTACTGGGATGACAAGCGTGCGCCACCACGCCCGGCTATCTCCCCCTTCTTGGAGGCATTAGATGGTGGACTTTGAGGAAGATGTATAGAGGGAGCATTTCATGTGGGTCATCCCCCTAGGATCCTTCAGCTCAAACCTCTTAGGTGCTGTTTAATTTACCTCCATTGAAAACCATTCAAACGCACGTATGAAATAGCACACTAGCACAGGACAGTCCCAAATGAGACAAAAGAATCAGACAGGTGCTTGGGGATGGACTGGCCTTTGTAATGCTGGAAAGGAAAAGAGCTATGTGTTTTTGGTCAACTCGAGTCAAGGTTCAGTTTCAAAATGCTTGTTTTGAGAAAACAAAGGCAAAGTCACCAGGAAAGGTTTGTTGTTGTTATTTCAATTTGCCTTGTACAAAGAGACTGCTGTCTGTGGCGCTCCTCCTGTGGGATGGGATCTCTGTGTTGTGTCCTGACTCTGAGGCGGTGACTGATCGTCGGGTCTTGGTTTCTTTTCCTATCAGGCGAGTGGCCAATATGAGTCTAAGAACTTTCCCTCTGCCACCTAAAGCCGGAAGCGGAGCCTATCTCTTTTCTATCTCTTTTGCTGTTTTTGGAGTTTCTGTTTTTGTTTTTTTGTTTTTTGCGGTACCGGGGATTGAACCCAGGGGCATTCTACCTCCGAGCTACACCCCCGGCCCTATTTTTTATCCTTTATTTTGAAACCGGGTCTCACGAAGTTGCCGGAAGTTGCCGAGGGCCTCACTAAGTAGCTGAGGCTGGCCTCGAACCCGGATCCTCCAGTCTCCACCTCCCAAGTACTGGGATTACAAGCGTGCGCCACCACGCCCAGCTGGAGTTTCTGTTCTTCACACATTCTCTTTTGCCCTTCTTTCCCTTCGACTCCCAGCTTTCCTCTGACATCACCTTGTGATTTGTTGCTTCACGATGTCCTTACAGGAAAGAAGTCACCAAGTGTCTGCCCTCTAATTATGCCTCCTCCCTGTTGAGCTTTTCCTTATCTGCTCCTCTTACCACATCCCTGTTAGCCATCACTACAGTCCACTGTAGAAGTGTTCTAATTTTATAGGATACACAAACAATGATTAACCTCTCCAACACCTCCTAGTAGTCACACTTGGTTGTAAGAATGATAATTATTTCACTTTGACTTAGAATTTATTATAAGATAGTCTAGATAATGAACACTACTCAACAATAAATGTACTTGCTATTTGGTAAGAACTTTTTTTTTTTTGTACTGTGAGTTGCGCCAGGGATATTCTACCTCTGAACTATGTCCCCATGTCCCAGCCCATATATATATATATATATATATATATATATTTTTTTTTTTTTTGGTACTGGGGATTGAACCCAGGGACATTCTACCTCTGAGCTACACCCCCAGCCCTATTTTTTTATTCTTTATTTTGAAACAGGATCTCACTAAGTTGCAGAGGGCCTCACTAAGTAGCTAAGGCTAGCTGCGAACCTGGATCCTTCAGTCTCAGCCTCCCAAGTACTGGGATTACAAGCGTGCACCACCATGCCCAGCTCCTTTTATATTTTGAAACAGGGTCTCACTAAGTTGTGGAGGGTCTCATTAAGTTGCTGAGGCTGGCCTTGAATCTGCAATCCTCATGTTGTAGCCTCCCAAGTATTGGGATTACAGGCATAAACCACCAATCCTGGTGTTGATAAGAACTTTGTGTGTGTGTGTGTGTGTGTGTGTGTGTGTGGTACTAGGGATTGAACCCAAGGGATTCTACCTCTGAGCTACATCCCCAGACCTTTTTTATTTTTTATTTTGAAACAGGGTCTTTCTAAGTTGCTGAGGGTCTCGCTAAGTTGCTGAGGCTGGCCTCCCTCAAACCTGTGATCCTCCTGTCACACACTCTCAAGTACTGGGATTACGAGCATGTACCACCATGCCCAGCTGGCAAGAACTTCTTAGATGGGAAATGGTATAAGAATAACAGTAAAATATTATCCAGGACCTCAGCCTCCACCTATGAAAGATAAACTACTACAGGAATTGTCTTCCTGCTGTAAAAATCGGAAAACAAACAAAGTAAATGAATGGCTCTTTTCAGAGCTCCAGTAACAGGCAGTGCAGGCAAGGAGCCCTACGATGACTTCCCAGAGGTAATATCCAGGCTGCAGATCAGGGAAGAGGAACCTGAAAATATCTGAGAGAGCCGGGCATGGTGGTGCACGCTTGTAATCCCAGTACTTGGGAGGCTGAGACAGGAGGATCGCAGCTTCAGCAATATTGTGAGGCCCTCAGCAACTTGGAGACCCTGTTTCAAAATTAAAAAAAAATAATAAAATAGGGCTGGGGGTGTAGCTCAGAGGCAGAACACTTCTGGGTTAATCCCCAGTACCATAAAATAATAATAATAAAAATACTAGGCTGTTCAAAGCAAAAATAATAGTGTTGTGTTGTAAGGTTAATAACGTATGTAGAAGAAAAATAAATGACAAAAGTAGCTGATGTAAAGTTCTCACACTATACATAAAGTAATCTAATCTTATTTGAAGGTAGACTGCGATGAATTCAAATGTATATTGTCGACTCTAGAACAGCCACTAAAAAAAAAAAGCATAGGTAATATGCCAATAGTATAGAAAAACCTCTAGATAAACAGATCAAGAAATAAAAATGAGCCGCTGGGCGTGGTGGTGCACGCTTGTAATCCTAGTACTTGGGAGGCTGAGACAGGAGGATCCGGGTTCGCGGCCAGCCTCAGCTACTTAGTGAGGCCCTCCGCAACTTCATGAGACCTGGTTTCAAAACAAAGGATAAAAAATAGGGCCGGGGGTATAGCGCGGAGGTAGAACGCCCCTGGGTTCAATCCCCGGTACCGCAAAAAAAAAAAAGAAAATAAAAAAGAAAAATAAATAAGAAATAAAAGAAATAAAAATGAGCCAGGCGCTGTGGTCCATGTGTATAGTCCTAGCTATTTGGCGTGTGCCACCATGCCTGGCTTCTTTTCTGGTTCTACCTATGTTGCCCAGGCCAGCCTCAGACTGCTAGGCTCAAAAAATCCTTCTCCCTCAGCCTCCCACAGACATCTGCGAGGGGAGCTCTTCCTCAGTCACCCTGTCTTGCTACGCCCACCCTGAGTCCAAGCCGCATCTGCCTGCAACTCCCTTGCGGGGCTGGACGCTTCCTTTATTCCTTAGCACTGATTACCCTCTAATGTGCCACGTAATTTGCTTATTTTTGTGTTTATTGTTTTTCTCTCTTCCTTGACCATAGTGCAAACCCCCTGATGTGAAGATCCCATGTACCCCAGAGGCCTAGAGCGGGATGTGACCCCCTCGATGAACACATGCTGAATGAACGGCAGTAGGTGAAGATGTGGGGTGAGTACAGAGGGAGCCATTGCTCTATGGAGGTGAAGGAATTCAGGCAGCCATCGAGCTGCCTCCTAGAAGCCTACATTTCTGACTTACAGGAAGAAGAAAAGGTAAAGAGCCGATGCAGGAAGAGGGTCTCTCTCTCTCTCTCTCTCTCTCTCTCTCGCATGCTTTAGGGGTTTTCTCCCATGTGATCTGTAGCCTCTAGCTGAGCTAAAAACGGGCCAAAAAACCCAGGGACTTTCTTCACAAGGAGGCAAGAGACCTCTTGGCCTCAAGTTAGTTTCTCTCAGTTCTGCCATCACACTTATTTTTTACGGAGATGGAATTCCCACGCCATGAAAATCAGTCTTCAATTTAAAATTTAAAGTTGGTCGGGCACGGTGGTGCACGCTTGTAATCCCAGTACTGGGAGGCTGAGACAGGAGGATCGCAGGTTCGCAGCCAGCCTCAGTTACTTAGTGAGGCCCTCCGCAACTTCGTGAGACCCTGTTTCAAAAGTAAAGAATAAAAAATAGGGCTGGGGGTATAGCTTGGAGGTAGAATGCCCTTGAGTTCAATCCCCAGTACCGCAAAATAAATAAATAAATAAATAAATAAATAATAAAATTTAAAGTCTATGATTCTGTGGTTCAGAGTCTATTGACAACTGTGCATCTGCCATCATGATAATTATTTTGGAACTTCTTTTTTTGGTCCTGGAGATTGAACCCAGAGGTATTCTACCTCTAAGCTACACCCCCCCCCCAGCCCAATTTTATTTCTTATTTGGAAACAGGGTCTAAGTTGCTGAGAGCCTAAGTTGCTCAGGCTGGCCTCAAACCTGAGATCCTCCTGTCTCAGCCTCCTAAGTACTGGGATACAAGTGTGCACCACCGTGTCCGGCTATTTTGGAACATTTTATTACCCCGAGAAGATACTCCACACCCCCTGTACTATAACCCACACCTCCCCACGCCCACCAGCCTCAGGCAACCACCAGTCTAATTTCTGTGACCAGCCTCCTCTGGAGAAATGGACGCGTGTGTGCAAGTGTGTGTTGCCTGGTGGGTCTGAATTTTTCCTGCTACTGCATTTGATCAGCACCAGATCCAGAACATAAACACCTAACACACGCAAGAGGTGGATCTGGCTTTGATAGGCAGAAATTGAAAAGTGATTAGACACTTTCCAGAATGCTTCAAGTTGGAGGTAGACACAGGGCTGTGTATCCAGGACCCTCACAGAGGTTTCTATTTTAATGTATAGATTTTCCTTCTGGTGGGGTGTCCTTTCCCATCCAGCCCCTGCCCCTCTCTGGGGTGTCACGGGAGAAGAGATGATTCTGAAAAGGGTCTGAGTAGTTCCCAGAGAGGAGGGAATTCAACTTAGGACCAGCGGGATCCTTGGCTTCCGTGACAGAAAAGAATTTGGCATGTACCCGCCAGAGACATAGACTGAGGTTTGTTTAGGAAGCAAGAAAAACACATTGAAGAGAGAAGGCGGGCCATCTGGAGAGTGAGAGACACATTTTGGGACTTCCCTGCTCCTCTTTAAAGGGAATTTGGTGAAGGGCGGTTATGGGAAGGTCTGTGAGGTAACATCAGTCTGGTGATCAGTTTATGATGTTCTGGTTATTTTATGGACCCTTGCCATAGACTGATCAATGGGTAAGCTGGAAAGTTCTCTAAATTATAGGTTTCTTAAGATATCGTATCTCCCTTTTTTGTGTGTGTGGTACTGGGGATTGAACCCAGGGGCATTCTACCTCCGAGCTACACCCCCAGCCCTATTTTTTTTATTCTTTATTTTGAAACAGGGTCTCACTAAGTTGCGGAGGACGTCACTAAGTAGCTGAGGCTGGCCGCGAACCCGGATCCTCTGGTTTCAGCCTCCCAAGTACTAGGATTATAAGCCTGCGCCACCATGCCCAGCTCATCGTATCTCTCTTGCTTGAACTATTTATTGGGAGGGCTAACAGTGCACATGGTAATTGTCATAAGTAAGTTCATTTCCAGTAATTTTAAGATTGCAAGTGAAGATTTGTAGATTTCCCAGGAGTTTGGGACTGACAGACCTAGGAGAGTGCACTGGTGGGGGGAATGAAGGAAGGGACCAGGAACTTTAGCACCAGGTTTTTATATTTAAATCATATTTTCCTTAGCCTTCCTTTATGTCTCCTTTCTACTGATGTATTTTATTTCTTCTATCCTACCCCAGGGGGAAGGGGAAGAGGAGGAAGAGCAGAGACTGAGACTCAGAGATCCCCGGAGGTAGCAAAGGCCCATCTCTGGTGGCAAAGCTCGCAAGGCACCTTCTTTTTTTTTTTTTTTTTTGCTGTACCGGGGATTGAACGCAGGGGCGTTCTACCTCCGCGCTACGCCCCCGGCCCTATTTTTTATACTTTATTTTGAAACCGGTCTCACGAAGTTGCGGAGGACCTCACTAGGTAGAGAGAGAGAGAGAGAGACAAGGAGAGAGAGAGAAGAGCTGAGGCTGGCTGCGAACCCGGATCCTCTGGTCTCCGCCTCCCAAAGTACTGGGATTACAAGCGTGCGCCACCACGCCCGGCTACAAGGAACCTTCTGAAATCCATTCTAGACCTACGCTGGCCCTGGAGGCTGAGCAGCCCCTGCCAAATGCCAGGCTGTGCTGGGTGTGTCTGCTCAGAGCCAGTTCAGAGCGGGGCCCTGTAAACAGACCAGCTCTGCCTATCCCTGTCTCTTGATGCCACTGGAACAGCACAGCTAAACTTTACACAGGGCCGGGCAGACCTGACTGGTGACCACTGGACTGCGTTTAGGGGCTTTCCACTGAGTTTCCCATGTTGGGACTGAAACCACCGTTGCTTTGCTGTGTCCACTAAAAACTTGGTACTGAAAAGAAAATTTTCTCCTAATAATGCACAGCTGACTGTAGCTGGTTCTGTCTCTTGAACCTCAGTGCGTTTTTGTTTAAACACATTTGCTAGGCTTCTGGTGAGGGCTAGTGTAAACACTTCCTGTCATTCCTGCGTATTTTTAGCCCAAGTTCCACAGTGCTGGAACTTGGGTCTTCGCTGTCCTCATAAAGAACCTGCCTTGCAGCCGGGCGTGGTGGCGCAGGCTTGTAATCCCAGTACTTTGGGAGGCGGAGACCGGAGGATCCGGGTTCATGGCCAGCCTCAGCTCTCTCTCTCTCTCTCTCCCTGTCTCTCTCTCTCTCTCTACTTAGTGAGGCCCTCCGCAACTTCGTGAGACCCGGTTTCAAAATAAAGTATAAAAAAAAATAGGGCCGGGGGTGTAGCGCGGAGGTAGAACACCCCTGGGTTCAATCCCCGGTACCACAAAAAAAAAAAAAAAACTAACCTGCCTTGCATAAGGGCAGAGCTGATCGCCCTGCTGTTTATGGTGAGCACTGTAAAACCTGTAGAACTGGCTGCAGCCTGGCCTGCCAGGGGCCCTGTGGCTCCAAAGAGCAGAGAACAAAGTGGGGACTGAACTAAGGAGGGATAACGACCAGGCAAAGGTTCAGGACTCCCTGGTTACTGAGTATACGAGAAGGAAGAAGGTGGGGTGAAGGGAACAGATGGGATCAGAGGAGGCTGGGTTTGGCAAAATTCTTTCCCACCTCCACAGGTGGCTCTCATGCGAGCCACGGTGAAGGACTGAGAGCGAGCAGGCTGGGCTCAGTGCCTCACGGAGCGCGACCTAGTTACTCAGACCTAAGGACTCAGATTCCTCTGCACCTGGAAGCCTCCTTTGCTACACATGACAGGACCATGTTAAAAAGCTCATTAATAGCCAGGCGTGGTGGCGCACGCTTGTCATCCCAGTACTTGGGAGGCTGAGACAGGAGGATCGCAGGTTCGCGGCCAGCCTCAGCTACTAGGTGAGGCCCTCTGCAACTTAGTGAGACCCTGTTTCAAAAATAAAGAATAAGCTGGGCGTGGTGGCGCACGCTTGTAATCCCAGTACTTTGGGAGGCGGAGACCGGAGGATCCAGGTTCGCGGCCAGCTTCAGCTCTCTCGCTCTCTCTCTCTCCCTGTCTCTCTCTCTCTCT
>PVJS01063699.1:0-10422 GCA_004027185.1 Glis glis | reverse complement strand
CCACCCTATAGGGTGTGTTCAGTCAGGCAGAAGCCTTAATGAGTCCACACCCTTAATCCAAATGGCTCCTCTCCACACCTGAGATGCTTAATGTAAGTAGGGTGGGTGAGGAGGACAAAGGTCAGACCCCACTGCCTATCTGTTACCAGGGAAACTGAGGACTAAGAGGAAGTCCTGCCCTCCACTGTGCGACCCTACCTACCCCTCCTATAAAAGAACTGCGAAAGCACGCAGACGCTCTCTTGCTCCCTGGCTGCCTGGATGGATGGATGGATGCGTGTAGGGAGACTCTCTCTCCCTTTCTTAGATGACCCCCCCACCTTTCTTAGATGACCCCCAACCTGTATCCCCACCTTTATTAAGTTAATTAAAAACCTTTGCCTTTTTCTGATGGCACGTGTTGAAATTCTTATTCATCATGGAAGCCAAGGACCCCTCAGAATTAGCATGTGTTTCCCCATGACACTAGCCACCCCAAATTTCCACTTATTAAGTGCTTGCAACTGAACCTGGTAGAAGAAAAACACCCACTGGTGCTGACTTTAAATTCATGATCACTATTTGTGAGTGAGTCCTTAAGGATACAGATATTACAGATCCCTGATCCACTGATCCTCTTACCCTCCTAAGTGAGTTTTGTGCTTTATCTCATATTTAACATCTTCTCCCCTATCCTCAGTCTCAGCCAAAGACCTATTTCATTGATAACATTGAATTAATAGAAGAGAAATTCCATAAATTCCCATCACTACTTCAATCCTTCTGTCAGCATCTTTCCTTTGGCTTCAGAAACATGAGCACAAGAAACATGAAGAAAACTATATCAAAGTACATCATAATCAATTACTCAGAACCAGTGATAAAGAAAAAATCTTAAAGCAGCCAGAGAAAAATGACATGTGCAGAAGAAAAAAATAAGGATAATATCAATTCCTCATTAGAAAGCAAGAAGACAGTAGAATAACAGCTTACATTCATTGAAAGAAAGAATGCTTTCAACTTAGAAGTCTATATCTGGTAAAAATATATTTTAAAAATGAAATAAAGATGTTTTCATGCATATAGAAATTGATAGGCTATATCACCAGTAGACCCTCACTATGAGAAATGTTAAAGGAGGTACTTTAAGCAGAAGCAAAATGATACCAGATAGAAATCTAGATCTATGTAAAAGAATGAAAAGCATTGGAAATGATAACTACTGGGGTAAATATATAGGATTGTTTTCTTATTATTTAAGTCTCTTTAAATTTTGACTTTTAAAAATACAATAAAAATGGCTGGATGCAGTGGTGCATGCCTGTAATCCCAGTATTTGAAAGGCTGAGACAAGGAGGATCACAGGTTCAAGGCCAGCCTCAACAACTTCACAATGCCCTTAGCAACTTAGTGAGAACCTGTTACACACACACACACACACACACACACACACACACACAGGGCTGGAGGTGTAACTCAGAGGTAGAATATCCCTGGGTTCAATCCTCATTAACATACACACACACACACACACACACACACACACATGTTTGTATATGTATGTATATATACATATATATATATATTATGTATAAATGTATTGTGAGGTATATAATATATGTAAAAGTACAACTCTAGGTAAAATGGCAAAATGGCCAGGGAAGGGAAATCTAAGTGTACTGTTTTGAGGATATCATACTATTCCTGACGTATACCATCACTTGAAGGTAGACTATTATGAGCTGGAAATGTATACTATAAACCCTAAAGTAACAGTACTATAATAAAAGAGTTAAAGCTACAAGCTTACAAAAAAGATGATGAATAATAAAACAAACATTGATTAAACTAAAAGTATACAGAAAAGAGTAAAAAGGGAAACAAAATGAAAGAAATAAAACAAGAAATAGCAATAATAAAATAGTATCAATAATCATATTAAATGTAAGTGGTCGAAACACCCTATATTTTAGTCAACTTTTTTTTTTTTTTGCGGTACCGGGGATTGAACCCAGGGGCGTTCTACCCCGGAGCTACACCCCCCCGGTCCTATTTTTTATCCTTTATTTTGAAACCAGGTCTCACAAAGTTGCAGAGGGCCTCACTTATTAACTGAGACTGGCCGCGAACCCGGATCCTCCAGTCTCAGCCTCCCAAGTACTGGGATTACAAGCGTGCGCCACCACACTCAGCTTTTAGTCAACTTTTCTATCACTGTGACCAAAATATCTGACAAGCACAACTTAGAGGAAGAAAGGTTTGGAGCTCATGGTTTCAGAGGTCAGTCCATGATTGACTGGCTCCAAGGCAGAAATGGCTTGGTGGCAGGGTTTTAGGGCATGGCAAAGAAGAAAAAGTCACTCTCACCTCTCACCTCATGGTGACCAGGAAGCAGAAAGAGAGAGATAAAGGGGCTGGGGACCAATAGTATCCCTAAGACTATGCCCCTAGTGATCCACCTCCTCCAGCCAAGCCCCACCTCTGACCTTGCCGCATTGCCAACACAGCGTTTCTGGAAGACATTCCATATCCAAACCCTAATACCCTAATTCAAAGGCAGAGATTGTCAGATTGGATTTTACAAATTTCTGGCTATAAGAAGAAAAACACAAAAACACATTTAATATAAAGACACAGTAAGTTTAAAGTACAAAGATTTGAAAAAGACATGTCATGTCAAATTAAGTTGGAGTGGCTTTATTAATGTTAGACAAAATATATTTCATAAATGACTATTTCCAGTGATAATGAAGGTCATTTCATAACAGTGAAGGAACCATTTAATCAAAAGGACATAATAAGCCAGGTGTGGTGGCGCACACTTGTAATCTAAATACTTGGGAGGCTGAGACAGGAGGATCACAGGTTCGAAGCCAGCCTTGGCAACTTAATGAGACCCTGTTTCCAAATAAGAAATAAAATCAGGTTGGGGGGTATAACTTGGAGATAGAATGCCTCTGTGTACAATCCCCAGTACCACACATACAAATAAAGGACATATAATAATCCTGATCATATATGCACCAAATAACAGAGCTTCAAAATACATGAAGTAAAAACTGACAATACTGCAACCTAAAATTGAATAATCCACAATTACAATTGGAGATTTCAGTGTCCCTCCCTGATTTATTTATAATACAAGTAAACAGAAAATCAACAATATTATAATAGACTCGAACAACACCAACCATCTTGACATAATCGAAATTTATAGAACATGCCTCCACCCTTCGGCAGAATACACATGTTCTTAACTGTATACAGAATGTTTAGGAGATAGACAATAATCTGGCCATAAGACAAGTTTCAATAAATCCAAAAGGACTTACTAGATGTGTTCACTGACCACAATATAATTAAAATGGAAGTCAGTAACAGAATGATTCTTGGAAAATTTCTCAAGATTGGGGGGAAAATAACACACTTCTAAATAAACCATTGCTGTAGTCTGAATTTATCCTACCAAAATTCATATGTTGAAACTTAATCACTAATGTGATAGTACTAAGAGCGAGACCTTTAGGAGGTGATCGCATCATGGGCCTGCCTTTCATAAACAAGACTAGTACCCTTATAAATGGCCTTGAGGGAACCTGTTTAAGTCTTTTGTCCTTTTTTTTCTTTTTGGCTATGAAAAAAACACAGCAATTGCCCCTTCCACCATGTGAAGACACAGCAACCATCCCCTAAATCTGCTGGTTCTTTGATTATGAACTTCCCTGACTGCAGAACTATGTGACATAATTTTTTGTTATTTCCAAATTACCCAGTCTAAGGTGTTTTGTTATAGTAGTGCAAATGGACTAAGACAATCACTAATCAAACAAGAAATCAAAATAGAAAATAGAATATATTTTGAACTATACTGTTATAGTTAGATAACAGTCCCCTGTTATCTAACTATAGTTAGATAGAAGTCCCCTGAAGAGCTCATAAATTGGTGTTCAGAGTTATATAATTGAATCATGAGGGTTGTAATCTCATCTGTAGTGGTAACCTAGACTGGTGGTGTGTGGCTGGAATAGGTGGGTCTTTGGGGATGTGGCCTTAGGGATTGCACTTGTGTCTTTGAATCCCCTTGCTTTCTTTCTTGCTTGCTTGCTTGCTTGCTTGCTCTCTCTGCTTACAGCCTCTGTGATGTGAGAAGCAGAGCCCACGTGCTCACCTTCTCTCTACTTCCTGCTGCCATGCCCTGAGATCCATAGACCCTGGCCTCACATGGACTGAACATGGAATCTCCAAGAAACTGGGGGAAAATAAATCTTCCTTCCTCTCAGTTGTGTGGTCAGTTCTTTTGGATTATAATAGGAAGAATGTTGATTAAGACAGGCATGAAAATGAAAATACAATATATCAAAACTAAACACCTAGACTAGAAAATAAGATCTCAGATTTAGAGATTAGAAAAAGAACAAACTAAAATCAAAATAAGCACAACTAAAGAAATAGAATCAAAACTAAACCAATGAAACAGGAAAACAAAAACCAACAGACAAAATTAAGCAGGGAGTCTGGGACTAATTCAACATATTTTGCAGTGGCAATATTGCCCTAAGACAAGGCCTTTGCAACTGGGTTTGAGAGTGAGACTGTAGTAAGAAATGTGGGTTTGGGGGGGGGGTTGTTTTGTTGTTATTGTTGTTTGCTTATTTGTTTTGGGTTTTTTTTTTGGTACTGGAGATTTAACCCGGGGGCATTCTACCTCTGGGCTACAACCCTAGTCTTTTTATTTTTTTTTCAACAATGTCTTCCTAAGCTGCTGAGGGCCTTACTCAGTTGCTGAATCTGCCCTCGAACCTGTAATCCTCCTATCTCAGCCTTCCAAGTACTGGGATTATAGGCATGTACCACCACACCCAGACAAGTGATGCATTTTGATGTCCATGAGGTTGAGTTAAAACCTTGAGGTTTTTCCAGAACACTCACACATAAATAGGTTTGTTTTTCTATGGTTAGAGATGTCAAGGGAATGGGGCTGTTGACAAGCCTTCTTCAGATTATAGAACTCATTTAATACTTGGGCTCCCAGAATAGAGGGACTCTTACTGGGGACTTATCCATATTATAAAGAAGTGTCACAATCTCAGAAAAACTTGGCACCATTGTCATAAATATCCAGTTGGACCTAGAAGTCATTTTAAGTGAAGTTTTGTGAGAGTATAGGATAAATTTAGATGGTCTCTATTATGTCAGAAGAGAATATTTCCTCCCCTTCAATAGGCCACACCCTAAATAATGAACTATGTTTCTGGCAAAACAGTACTTTACCTTTGTTGAAACTTTTTTTTTTTTTTTTTGCAGTACCGGGGATTGAACCCAGGAGCGTTCTACCTCTGCGCTATACCCCCGGCCCTATTTTTTATACTTTATTTTGAAACTGGGTCTCACGAAGTTGCGGAAGGCCTCACTAAGTAGAGAGGGGGGGGGCTGAGGCTGGCCGCGAACCCGGATCCTCCAGTCTCCGCCTCCCAAAGTACTGGGATTACAAGCATGGGCCACCACGCCCGGCCCCTTTGTTGAAACTTTATGTACTTTTCTGCTAAGGCTGAGAGCAAGTAAATGGAATAGTCTTCTCTGAACAAGGCAGGAGATTATGTACATAGTGTAGTTGAGCTTAATAACAAGGGAACTTTGGGTCTATTCATTCTTGAATACCAGGCTAAGAAAAATAGGAAAAGGTTTCAGTGAGCCCCAGGGGTCTTATGAGACCTGGATAGTGTTGTCCTCTCAGGTAAAGGCAAAATGGTATTAACTGTATTGGTGTAGGCAAACACTGGGAAAAAGCAAAGTAATAGATCTCTACAATGAAACAAATAATTTGGGAAGGAACTGATTACAGGATAATATTTGGGTTAGGTACCAATGAGAAGTGAGGGCTAATAACCATTTTGCTTGTTTGTGTTTCTGAGATTTTTTTTTTCTTGGTGGTACTGGGGATTGAACTCAGGGATAGTCTACCTCTGAACTACATCTCCAGCCCTTTTTATTTTTATTTTTTTGATTTTAAAACAGGGTCTCACTAAGTTACTGTGATAACTGCCCTCAAACCTGCAATCCTCCTGTCTCAGCCTCCCAAGTGTGCACCACTGCTCCTGGCCCTGAGGTTTGTTTTGTTTTGTTTTGTTTTGTTTTGTTTTGTTTTGTTTTGTTTTGGTGGTGATGCTGAAGATCACACCTAGGACCTCATGCAAAGTGCTCTACCACTGAGCTACATCCCCATCCCATCCCTGAGATCTTGAACAAATCAATATTCTTTATTCTTTTCCACTTGGTTTCTCTGCTGGCATCACAGGAATATTACAAGGGCTAGTGCAGTTTTTGATATAAACCTTCGACTATAAATTTGAAGCCTTCCTTTGCTTTTGGCTTCAGGGATATTGAGGGAGTTTGGGTAACAGTTTGGTGGGATCTGTCTGAATTCTAAGAGATTTCACTCCAATTAATTTACCTATGCTGGTGGAAATTTTAGCCCATAGAGTGCCAGGTACAGTGTCAAGATTTTTATCTTGAGTGTGCATGGACGGTGGTGGAGAAGGCAAAGGCTTACAGACAGCAGAAACAACTTCATTGTGAAGAGTCCTCTGAAACCCCAAGAAATAGTCCCTCTGGTGTACATTTAACACAGCATATCTCTATATATAAAACTTCTAGTAGTGATATTACAGAGCCAGGAGGAATGTTTTTTAGTCTGGGGCCAAAGTTTATAGTTAAGGGCTAAGAAATAAGGGGAAATCTGTGGTTATTTGGAATAGTTACCACTCCTATGCTATGTTTAGTCCAAGGAAGACATTGAACCAAGATGGAAGGGTTTAATATAGACAAATTAGTATTGTCAGAAGGTAGTTTCTAGTCTATTCCAAAATCTCCTATAGTTACATCTTGTTTGTGTCTTTGTTTTCATGAGTGAACAATGGTCCAAACAGCTCTTACTGGAAATATTTAAGGTATGTAGATGTTGAGACTGACCTACTTTTCTGGTTGTTGTATTTGTTTTGACCCTAGGGTTTATTGTGGAAAGCGAGATCCTATAGGTTCATTTTGGTGTTAGTTCAATCAGCTTTTGCCAAGATTTAGCATCTCAGGTTACTGCCAACATATGTATAAGTTGATATAAGTCAGGTACCCCTGGGTCTTATGCACCTAAAATAATTCCAGATCATTCCAAATTCTTCTATGAATATTTGCTCTTCTGTTTGGGCTTAGGAAAATATTTAAGTATAGCTCTTAATTAATCTCAGGTCTGAGGTTTGAATTCTACAGTTGCATGTGTACCTGGTTCATAGGAAGGAGGAGTCCTTAGAGGCAAATGGCATCTTGAGTTTTAATTTGGGGAAAGGTAGTGGATATAGACAAGGTGAAGAGGAAGAAGGAGGTGTGGAAGAAGAGACATCGGATGGGTAAAGGGGAAGAGAGAGAACTGGAGAGCGAGAGGCAACTGGAAAGTAAAAAAGGGTAGAATTATACAAATTACTATGATAATAACTGTGCTTTGTTGTTGAAGTTCGTCAAATTGTTCATTCACTTTAACCAAAGACTCTCTTAGTGAAACAATTTGTGAATTAGTCTTTCATTTGGAGGCCTGTGCATACCAGTCAAATAATGTTGTCCATTGGTTCTGAGGAATCATATTCCCTTTCTTTTCTAAGGTGCCTCTCAGATAAACAATTTTATTCAAGTCCAGTGTTCCCAAGATGGCCATTGAAGGACCAAATTCGCTTTGGTGAAGTTATGCCATTTAGAAATATAGGCACAAGGATTAGGACTGCAATGAATATACATATAAGAAATCTTTCCTGGAGGAGGAGAAAAATAAGACTCAGACAATCTCGTAAGAGCAGATAACAGTTGGTGGAAAAATAATCTTGTGAGTTTGCATCTTGAGCCCCGAACTTAATGATTAGCTTCTTCCAAATGCAGACATGACAATCCATGCTCCCAGGCAGGTGAGACACCAGAGAGAATGTTCTCTGTGGATCAAGATCAAACTCTCAAGACAAAAATCTAGATGGAAGGACATGCTTATCTGGTTTTATTGGTGACCCACAGCAAAATTTGTCCAAATGAGTGCTGGCTGAGTGAGAACCACACTGATCTCTGAGGACAGGTCAAATGAAAGGCTTATGGGTCTGGGTATGGTGACACATGCCTGTAATTACAGTAATTGGGAGGCTGAGACAGGAGGATCACAGATTTGAGGCCAGCCTCAGCAACTTAGTGGGGCCCTCAGCAACTTAGTGAGACCCTGTTTTAAAATAAAATAGGGCTGGAGGTGTAGCTTGGAGGTAGAACACCCCTGGGTTCTATCCCCAGTACCACAAAAACAAACAAACAAAAAAGACTTATGGGATCTATGCCATGTTCTACTCTGTGACAACACTTTGGGACAGCACAATACAAAACAGAAGCAGAGAGAGAGCAAAAAGGGACAAAAAGGAATGGCCTGATTCCAACAAAGATGCTAATTAATGGGAACCAATAACAAAACCCAGGTACTAAAATGAGACCAGATAGCCAAAGAGCTCAAAAGCAAAGACAGCAGAGTTCAACACAGTGCTGACCGAAGGCTTCAAGCTGCATGCTGCAGGCGTGAGGGGTCACGGTAAGTACCACACCTGGTAGATAACGGGTCCACAGTGACAGGCAGTGCAGGTAATATCTCTGTAGAACCTTCAGAAAAACTATGGAAATAAACAAAGATCACACAAATGAAAACCAACAGAGGCCATTCTGAGCTTGCTGTAGTGTTGAGAGCCATCTTAGAACTGCACACTGAGATAATTGAACCAGCCCGAGCTGAATACACAGTATTTGGCTGAGTAGGATTGACCCACAAGTGGACCAATTCAAAGGGACCTGATGTAATCAATAGAGTGTGGTCCTTGATGTCTTCTCCACCCAGTAATGTTCAACCCTTCCTTCCTCTAAGCTTGTCACACGTCCGCCTGACTTTCCTTATTATAACTCGTGACAATTACTAGCTTCTGTGTTTGATTAACTTTTATGATGCCTTGCTTAAAGTTTCTATAAAAGTAAGGTGCTGGCTGTAGGATTGAAGAGGCAAGGAGAATTGTCAAGCTACCTCCTCCCTGGCCTACCCTAAATACTAAATATTAAAATAATAATTTTGGACCCAGAGTCATTCTGTAGCAAGAAATTCAGCCACCATCACTTGTATTTGGCAGGGACTCAAAGGCAGGCAGGGGAGAGAGAAAGCGTCATAGAAAAAAGAAAAGAAAAAGGTTTCAGGTAGGCTCTAATTGGATCTTGGTGTGGGGAAACCAAAAGTGGCTAACTAGAAGCAAGGTACTTCATGTTTTAGGGAGCATATCTGGCTTCCTCTGATTGATCCTGCGATGAAAGCAGGGGCAAAAACCAGGAAAGCTGACTCACTGATCAAGTCCTAATGTTCTGCTCCATTGCTGCCAGGTTGTGGTTTGGGACAATGGACTGATTGCCGCTAAGGTTATAGGTTGGCTTCCTGAGCTGATTGCTACAGAAGTTCTAGGTCAGAGTTCTAATGCCAGTGCCCATTGGTATATTCAGTCTCTCACAGTGGAATTTTTTTTAGCATCGTGGATATTAAAAACACCTGCCAATAGACCATATTTTGTATTTTAGCTATTAAACCAGCAGTCATACAATAATAATATTTGTTGTTTGTACAACAATTTAAACCAGAGGGTTGAACTAGTAGATGTGAGTGGAAGAGAAGAAGATGTCAACTAAGAAAGTGAAGCATCCTTCTAATAATGAAACGGTTGTCCCCAAAAGAAGATGTTGCCTTGTGAAAGCACCAGTTCCTCATGTCTCCTGAGGTTTAAGTAGGACTCAGTTATCCTACATCTCTAGAGACTGCTTGAACTGGCCCAGCTAACCTCAAAGGCCTTTATAAATCCCATTTTCAATTTCAAAGTGAAATTTTGTTAAACTTTTAAAAGAGGCATAGGCATTTAAAGCCATTTAAAGTCATTCAAATCTGGATAAAATTAGTATGATGTTGCTTCTCAGATTCTTCTTTGAATTAGCATTATTGCTTACATGCCTATATATTCTCAAGAACCAATTTTTTTTTTTTTTTTTGCGGCACCGGGGATTGAATGCAGGGGCGTTCTACCTCCGCGCTACGCCCCCGGCCCTATTTTTTATACTTTATTTTGAAACCGCGTCTCACGAAGTTGCGGAGGGCCTCACTAAGGAGAGAGAGAGAGAGAGAGAAAGAGAGACAGGGAGAGAGAGAGCCAGAGAGCCAAGGCTGGCTGCGAACCCGGATCCTCTGGTCTCCGGCTCCCAAAGTACTGGGATTACAAGCGTGTGCCACCACGCCCGGCTCAAGAACCATTTTTAAGTGAAAATTGTCCTATAAGAAGTAGTCTAAGTCAATCTTTCATCAGCATTGTTTTCTTTCTTTCTTTCTTTCTTTCTTTCTTTCTTTCTTTCTTT
>PVJS01063698.1:0-10423 GCA_004027185.1 Glis glis | reverse complement strand
TGTGGAGATTCCTCAGAAAACTGGGAATGGATCCACCATATGATCCGGCTATACCACTACTGGGTATCATACCAAAGGGACTGAAACCAGAAAACTACAGTAATATATGCATACCCATGTTCATAGCAGCACAATTTACAGTGGCCAAATTATGGAACCAACCTAGGTGTCCACTCTTCAACAGATGAGTGGATTACAAAATTGTGGGAAATACACAATGGAATTCTACTCAGCAATAAAGAAGAACAAAATAACATCATTTGCAAGAAAGTGGAAGGATCTGGAGAACATTGTTAAGCGAGATCAGCCAATCACAAAAAAAGAAGGGACATATGTTTTCATTAATATGTGCAACCTAGGTAATAGTGGGGGGACACAAGGGACTCCAGTTGATAATAGAGAACCCTCAGTGGGGCAAGGGAAGTGGTACAAGGGAAGGGGAAGGACAAGAAAGAAGTGAATCAGTGGAATTACTATTATAAACAATGTGTACATGTGAACATACACCATCATCATTCTCGGTACTTCATATGGGTGGGGGGAGGCGGTGGAGACACTAAGAACTGCGTGCATGTATGCTAACATCAAATAGATATTCATTGTGATGTGAGACTACAGTGCACCAATAAAAGCATTTTTAAAAAAATAAATAAATAAATAAGCTGGGCGTGGTGGCGCCTGCTTGTAATCCCAGTACTTGGGAGGCGGAGACCAGAGGATTCAGGTTCACGGCCAGCCTCAGCTACATAGTGAGGCCTTCTCCAACTTCGTGAGACCCGGTTTCAAAATAAAGGATAAAAAATAGGGCCTGGGGTGTAGATTGATCCCCGGTACCACAAAAAAATTAAATAAATAAATAAATAAATAAATAAATATAAATAAATAAATATTATTACAATGCTCTGCCAGAACAGAAGATATGGGAAAATTCAGAAAACATTTAAATTACCATTATTTACACTAGAAAAATAAAAATCTGAATAACTCTACATATAATTTAAAGAAATTGCCTTTCTAAATAAAAAAACAACTTCTTAAAAAGATATACCAAGTCCAGGAAACTTTATTATTTAGTTCTATTAATTATTCAGAGGAAAAATAACACTCATTTTACAAATATCCTTCCAGATAATGAAGTACAATAGATTTCCTCAATGTAATACCATGGAACAATAGACCTAAATATGAAAGTTTAATTGTAGAGACACTCAAAGTTATTAAAGGATAGCAGTGGATAGAGATTTCTGAGATGATCCAAAAAGCACAAACCACTTATAAACCAGTTATGAACCAGTCAACAGTTCTGCTCATCAAAACATACCATTAAGAGAATCAGAACATAAGCCTCAAACTAGGAAAAAACAATTGAATACATATATCTGAGATGATATGGTAAGAATTTCTCCAAACCAATAATAAAGACACAACCCAGTTTTTGAAATGAGCAAAATATTTGAACAGGCTCCTGACGAAAGAAGATATCCAAATTGCTAATAAGAGCATTAAAAGGTCTAAAATTAGTCATCAGGAAAATGCAAATTAAATCACAATGTGATACCACTTCACACCCCCTACCATGACTAAGATCAAAAAGGTCCGGAACACTAAATGTTGGAACAATCCAGACCAAGGGAGACTCACCCATTGCTAATGAGAAGGTAGAATAATACAACCACTTTGAAAAACTGTGTAGCACTTTCTTATAAAGTTGATAGTCATCTACTCTAGATACAAAGTATTTACATTATGTACCAAAAAGTGGAAACATCTCAAATATTCATCAGTAATAATACCAATATACACACAGAATACTAAAAGATAAGCATTTACTTCAAATCACTTAATCAGAAAAGCCAGACACAAAAGAGTACACACTATATAGTTTCATTTATATAGTTTGAGAGCAAGCAAAACTAATCTATGGTGATGGAGATCTAGAGAACATCATGCTAAGCGATATTAGTAAGTCACTAAGAGTAAAAAAAATCGGATATTCCCCCTAATCTGTGGGAGCCAGATATAATAGCTTCCTACAAAGCACAATGACATATCTGAGGTGATGGAAATACTTTGTTATGAAGAAAACATGCCAGTCAAATTCTCCATATCAAACACTTAGGCAACATTTAAAGTTTTATACAGAGATTTGAACTGTGTGTTAATTTTACCTCAGTAAAAAGAAAAGCATCTTTCTTCAAGAAGCTTCCTTTAGTCGATCCTACACAACTCTAAATGAAAAAACCCCAAATTATAAATCACTACTTCAGCTTGCAGCTCTGCTAGAACATAAAATTATGCTTTTGTGTAGTTTATGTACCTGTCTCTCCTCCTATATGAAATATGTTCTTTCCTTGCTCCTTGTTCTGATTGCAGGGAATATTTAGAAATATTTTTAAAATCATGCATTAACACTGGTATCTAGTACTTGAAGTAATTTTTATTAAAGTATTCATCTCCACAAATCTGTTTGCCTGCCCAAGAACACTATGGTTTGGATGTTGAATGTCCCCCAAAGGCCCATGATTTAAAGGCATGGTCTCAGGTTGGCACTATTAGAAGCTGGTACAAACCTTTGAGAGATGGGGACTAGTAGGAGGCTTTATGTCATTAGGGGCATGCCCCTGGAGGGGAATGTGAGATGTTGGTCTCATTCTTTCTCTTTCATGTCCCACCTCCATGAGATTAACAAATTTTTTCAGTATACAGTCCCTGCCATGATATATTGCTACCTCACCACAGGCCCCAAAGCATGGGTCTACCCAGTCATGGTTTGGAAACTCTAAAACTGTGAGGCAAAATAAACCTTCTCTCTAGAAGATGAATATATCAGGTATTTTGTCGCAGTAATAAAAAGTCGACTAATATGGTGATGCTCATTCCATGAGATTCAGTGTGATCATAAATTATAATTTGATTTGTGTTTAAACTCAATTTCTATATTCGGTGTAGCATAAATAATCCTATCTGCACAACTGATTCACACTTACAGAATATACTACAGAAATAAATAGAATTTAAGCAAGGAATAGGAAATTACTTTGTTTAAACACAAAATTGAATAGGATACTACTAATATTTTGAAAGTTATCGTTTCCTCTAAGTATATCCTGCTTGCATTTTTCCCCACAGTGCTCTATTAACTGTATGCCTAGAATCTTACAAGCATTAAATTTTTATGTAGAACAATTAAGGAAGGAAAAATGTATTTTTTCTTTATTGTAAATTGGAGAGTGTTTCTAGGATGTCAGTAGTGCCCTTTCCCAGTAAGTTTTTAATAAGAGGACTTCCTTAGCTCTTTGGATACTCTGATCATTAGAAAGTTCTGTCTCCAACTAAGCAGGAAAGAAAGAAAGAAAGAAAACACTATCATGTTTTCAGCCTCTCAATTCTGTTCTCTCTTTCTGATTCCCTTCTTATTTCTAAAAGAAGCACTTTCCTCCCTGGTAGATGTTCAAGATTTTTCTACCAACTCCCTGTGGGAACATGATTTTAAAATACAATCAATATTTCCAGACATACAATGCAAAAAATAAAAATTATGGCAAAAATTACAATCAATATAATATTCATTAAAACATAAAAGAAGAAGGTATATATGGCAAGAAGATGCATCTTATAATTCTCTCTCATTGCCCTGCCATATATTTCTTTTAGGCACTTTTTGCTGTTTATTGCCTGACTCCCAGAGTAGTACATTGTTTTATTTTCTGATTGTTTGAGCTGCTGTACAGAAATGAAATTAACTTTTGGATACCGACCCTATATGCAAGAAAATTCCTACATTCATTTATTAATTATAATAGTTTATAGATTTTTAACTTTGTATAAAATCATGTCTGTGAATAATGAATTTTATTTTTTCCTTTCCAATCCTTATAATTTGATATTATAAAGGTACCTTGCCTTATTGAATTACCCTTCATTCTCCAGTAAAATGTTGAATAAAGTGTGGATTGACATTCTTTTGTCATTCCCACTCTCAGGGAAAAAATGTCATTATTTTACCTTTACCAAGAGACACTTTATCATATCAAGCACAGAGAAGTGCTTGATATGATATATCATAAGCCTAACCAATATAACTTTCTGTAAGAATGACTTTTAATAAGAACCATACCCCGGGGTCTACCTTGGAAAACAGACTACAGATGATCTGTCTAAATTTTTCAAAAATGAGGTTAAGGTGGGCATGGTGGCACATTCCTGTGATTCCAGTATTAGGGAGGCTGAGACAGGAAGATTGCAGGTTCGAGGCCAGTCTCAGCAACTTAGTGAGGCCCTCAGCAACTTAGCAAGACCCTATTTCAAAACTGAAAAGAAAAAGGGAAGGGGGTTTAGTTCAGAAGTAGAATGCCCTGGGTTCAATCTCCAGTATAAATAAATAAATAAATAAATAAATAAATAAATTCTAAAAACTATAAATCATATTTCATTATATCCTTGATTATAGCCCAATGGGTCTAAGACATCAATTTAATTTCTAAGTCAATTCTATTCAAGGTTCCTGGCTGAAAGTATCAGGAGAGACGTACGTTGATCTGTAAGCCTATAAGGGTACGGGCAATCACTCTTTTCCCTGTTAAAATGTGACTTAACTCTTCTCCAGAATTGTATATCACTAAATAGTTAATTTGACATTTGTAAAAGAACCAAATACTGCATAGTGACAATAAAATTTCTGTACATAAAATGTCCAACCTTTTCTAAGGAAATAATGAGTAATAACTAGTGTGTCCTTCTATAGCCACAACCTCTTGAGAAAATAGTGTAATGATAGGATTGTTCCTCCAACTTTTATGCCCTACCACAGCCAATGCCCTATCAGCTTTTATCTTTCCCATAAACTGGATATAAATGAAAGGAACCAGGTGATCAATGCATGTTTGTTCACTTCAGTAACCAGAGTAATTCATAATGGCTCCAAAAGACAATCATAATGACTTAATATATTCTTTCTTTATAATTTTTATTCAAAGCTATCACATGGAAATTTGGCCTACAATAGTCCATGAAAAAAGTAATTACTCTCTCCAGGACTCTGTGTCAATTTTCCTTCCAAATATGGATTTTATTAATGTTCATTATAATTTCACATAAGCATGAAGAAACTAACATTTTATTGCAGTTTTCAAGAGAAAGTGAGAGACAGTATCCTACATGAAATGACCTAAGTGGTTCTAAGAGGAAAAAAAACATTTTCTAAAGCCATGCACTTCTCTGGGGTCCAGATCCATGCCCTATAAAGCACAGGTATTCAAAATATGCTAAATATGATGATGATGTTGAATGTCAAAGAAAAGTTATTAAATTAAAGATACTTACATAAAAGTGTGTGATTGTGGTTTGAATAAAAATATTTCATCAGATGTGTTTTATTACTTACTTTATTTGATAATGCAGTTCCTTTGAAAAAGCCTCTATCAAAATAATCTTCCATGATTGAGTAGGTTTGTAGTCAGAATAAAAGCCTACTTGAAAGCACAATGAAATCCGTTTACATAAGCGAAGAAAGAAAAAAAATAACTTCAATTTGTGTCTAGTCACTGTTGTAAGTCCACCCCACCCAGTCCACTCCAAGTTTTAGGAAGTAAAAGTCAATGCCAGTTTCAGGGACTTTTTTATTTACAGTAATAATAGAGGTCATAATTTTTGACTGTCTACTATGTTCTTGGCACTTTTTCTCGCCTTCAGGACCTAAAGCCTGATAAACTATCTGTATTGTTCCTAATAAAAACACTGCTTTAAATTTTACCTCACTGCTAACTGATCAAGTGCTAGCTTACTTGGGATTCCACAAAAATACCACCACTACCCCCGCCCTTTGAGCTCCCTTACATACTCATGGAAAGAAAAATTTGTGATTTCTCCTATCAATCAACATTGAAACTAGAACTATAATTTCACCAAACTGTATACTTTGCTTTGATAACACTATTCCTATAAGATGAAGATAAGATATGGGGGGGAAATCTTATGTGTATGAAAACAAAACAACTTTATTTTTGGACATCAAATTTTTATTTTCATGTCATGGAATTACTAAATGGTTTTTTAAAATTTTTCCAAGGATAAAAATATGCAAAAGTCCATCTTACTATAAGGACATACAAAAACAGGTGGCAAGCCTAAATTGGCCATCAGGCTTTAATTAATCTGCCAAAGCCCTGTCCAAGCGAATGGACTGGAAGTAAGAAAGTGATGAATTAAGGAAACCATTTAAAAGACTGTCCACAGAAATCCATGTAACAGATGACTGAAGCTTGAGCCAATGTTTTGTGCTAGGAATAGAGTGAAGTACATGAAAGTTAGATATATTTCAGAGGAAACTTGATGATCTATTAACTTTATATACTGTGTGTGTGTGTGTTTATGAGAGAGAGAGATTCTAGTGAAGATGGCTCACATTTAGAATGAAGATAAAATCTTTTAGGCCACTTAATAATTTTGAGGGTTTTTATTCACCTTGTTTTGTTTGCAAATTACCCATGATACCCCTGAGCTTGAAACTGGGGCCATGTTTCTTTTTTTTTTTTTTCTTGTTCATATTTTAAAGTTTATTTTATTAGATCTGTAAGAGGTTTTCAGAAAACTGACATACTTATAAGAAAAAATAAAATATATTACATATATAGACATAGCTTAAAATGTTTGACTGTTTTATAAGTGTAACTGATAAATGAAATTAAACATTAATTAAAACCACTCAAGGGCCCCCTCTTCGCACAGAAGAGATTACTCAGAGCCACTTTCACTTTTAAAACTTTTAAAACATCAGCCTATTAAAGTTACAAATGTAAAAATCTAGAACTTTCTTAAATGTAGAGATTCAGTTTGAAGCTATCACTACTCATTATAAGTGCAGCAAATGTTAGGACCATCTTTCTTGTTATAAACCATATAGGACTGGGATTAGGACTAGGGGGAATAGGTAGACTGAGAAAGGTCTCAGAAGAAAAATATAATTTGAACTTGTCTTAAAGGTTCCAAGTATTTGCCTGCCAGAGAACGGCAAGGAAATACCTTACAAATAGAGAAAACAAACTAGGAAAATGTGTGGAGTTATAAAATATGGCTTGTTGGGGAAATTTCAAATATTCCTGCAGGGGGAAGAACTATAAAAGAGTGAGGTATGAAAGATAATATTGACCTTGATTACAGAGTGCTTTTTGTAAAAAGCCATGACAAAGAGTTTTTACAGTTCTGTTAGTTTAAGTCAAGTTTAAAGTATAAAAATATACTAAATATGAATAAGGAGAGAAAAAGTCTTCTTTCCCTAAATATCTGCTCTGGTGAGCAAAAATTCATAAAGCTCATAGCCTGCCTGAAGGCAATAATAAAATAGAGCAAAAATACCACTAAGACCTCATTATATCCACTCTAGCAGTTAGAACCCTATTTCATGGAACTAAAATGCAGCATTAAAGCCTCACCAGGACAATTTAGAATGCTCCTCTTTTTAATTCCATTTAATGATTTTCTAATTATGTCAAAAATTGAACTAGCTGATCGATTCATGAAACCAATTGTCATAATTTGTAATATCAACACATTGGTTCTGCGTAAAACATCCTACCACCCAAAGCCTCATATATAAATCCACTATGATTAAAATATATTGTGTTTGCTAAAACAAAGAAGAACTCTATTTTCTTGTTTTTCTATGTTTTTCTGGATAACTTTATTTGTTCCAAATGTTTCAATGGCACCTAAATGAACATGTCCAAGATGTATCTTATAGTCCTGTGTAATGTGTTTTTCTTCTTTTCCCCATATTTATGAATTGTAAGCACCAAGTCATGCAAGACAGAGCACCAGCAGTTAGCTTAAGCTTTTCCTCACATATAACATATCACTAAAGTCTACAGATTTTTATTGCTATGTCTCAAAGTTTTTTTTTACGTCCATCTCCATTTCCTCTGTTCTGCTTCAGATCTTCATTCAATGAAGAAATGCAGTAACCTCCCAACTGCTTATTTCTCCCTTCATTTCTGCTTTGCTCTAAAAATTTCTACAGAAAAATCATTCTAAAATACAAATCATAATATGTCATTCGTTTGCTTAAAACCCTTCAATACTATTGTTTCACTTAAAGAACAAAATTACAGGAAGATAGAACTGAAAGTGACAACTTTAAAAATTTGACTTGATCCTTGTTCTCCTTGTTACACCACAATAGAGGGAGACAGGTTAACAGACAGATATGAAAATACCTATGGTGATGATCAGGTTAAAATGAAAATGGGTGATTTTAAGAAAATTACAAGAGTCAAATGAGGTGGCCATTTATTTATTTATTGGTGCTGGGGATTGCACCCACAGGCATTCTACATCCAAGGTATACCCACAGCCCTTTTTATTTTTTAAGTTTTAAAAGGGGTCTCACTAATTTACTGAGGCTGTCCTCAAAACTGATTCTCCTGTCTCAGCCTCCCAAGAATGAGGATTATAGGTATGTGCCATCACTCCTGGCTACAAACAATTCCTTAATGTCACATTTTGTGTTACCACTTTGTATAGTAGAGAAGTAGAGAGATAACTGCTAATGTGTATGTGTGTGCACATCTATATCTATATCTAGATGGATATTGATATATATACACACAGAAGTGTGCTCTAGAACTATATGGCATCCATCAGATACATAGGGCTACCTAATACTTGAAATGTGGCTTGAAATATCACCTGAATGGATGATGGTGCCATTTACTAATAAAAGAAGGAATTTTGCACTGAATGGGAAAAAAGAGTTTTATTTTGATCATGTCTATTATAAAAAGTTTATTATAAGACAAGTGTATATTTTGAGTAGACAGTTGTAGCCACAGATTTGGGGAAGTCTTAGAAGGATATAAAAATTTGGAAATCATGAACATATAGAAACTTAAAACCATAAAAATAGATTAATTTCTAAGGAAAAATAAAAAGGGTCCCAGACCTAAGCACTGCAACATTCTGACATTCAGTAGAGAAGATAATCTTATTAGTTATTTGTCTTCAGTATCTATCATGATAATGTGTCCAGTGATTGCTGAATTAAATGTTTCCTTCCCTATATTATATTAAAAACAAATTGTAGGATGATTTTGGGGCTTCTATGCAAAACTTCATCCCTCTGATACTTCCTAAATGCTTATCATATTAACATATTTTGATTTGGGAGGGAAATATGTATTGATTTTTTTCTGTACCATCAATGGATCTGGCAAATAAAGGGAATAACAGACTATAATTCAAAAGTATTTCACTCCTAGCTAGGCGTTGTGGCACATGCCTGTAATTACAGTACTTGGGAGGCTGAGACAGGAGAACCACAGGTTTGAAGCCAGCCTCAGAAACTTAGTGAAGCCCTCAGCAACTTAGTGAGACCCTGTTTCAAAAAAAAAAAAATGAAACAGGGCTAGTGGTGTATCTCAAAGGTAGAATGCCCTTGGGTTCAATCCCCAGTACCACATACACACAAAGTATTTCACTTCTATCAATGCCAAATAACAAAAATCCAACAGTTCATAGAAATCATAATTAAGTAACATGGCATGATTATTGCTATAACACAAGTAAATATATGCAATGCAAAAATTTGTATTGAAGTCCCAAGTATCATCTCAATTTTTAAAAATATCCCTTAACATCATGCGTAATGATGATCAACTTTGGAAAGCACATAAATGTATAATTATCTCACCTACACATTAAAACTCTACACCTACACATTTACTCTAGATACATGGATTAGACCTCTTTCAAATAAAAGCTTGAAAAAATCTTCAGACATACATCTTGCTTAGAGTGACCCCTTTATAAGATCAAAGATAGTTTTACCTGCATTTATTAATACACTGAAATTCTCCCTTTGCTCTCTTTCTATCATTCTAACCAGGGTAAATATGCCTGCATACTATCACATATAATTTATAAGTAAATAGATACCATAAAGTTATATAATCCTTCCCTTTTTCAGGGGGAAAATTCATATATATATATATACATATATATATAGTATGCATTGTATTCATATATATATGAATTTCACAGTAGTATACATATATGTATATGGCTATATATGAATATATACTATATATGTGTACATAAAGCATATATATACTGTATATTCATATATATGAATTTTGCTATAGTATATAATATATATATATATAGCATTACTATAGTTAATAATAATATACTGTATACTTTTAAAATATAGAACAAAGGAGTATGAATATTTTTACCATAAAGAAATATGTTTGCGAGCCAGGCGTGGTGGGGCATGCTTGTAATCCCAGTACTTTGAGAGGCAGAGACCGGAGGATCTGGGTTCGTGGCCAGCCTCAGCTCTCTCTTTCTCTCTCCCTGTCTCTCTCTCTCTCTTTCTTTCTCTCTCTCTCTCTCTCTCTCTCTCCTTAGTGAGGCCCTCCGCAACTTTGTG